>BGPR01002183.1:169268-179901 GCA_013235015.1 Araneus ventricosus | reverse complement strand
GCGGGCTTCAACTTCAAGCAACCTCACCATATTTAAAGAGGCAAGTTACATATTTAAATAGATGTGCAACTTAAGAAAGAGGAAGGTCACACAATTATTGCACTTACGTCGATGAATTAAAGGTAGTCATATAAAGGAATTGGGCAGATATCCCGAATAAATTATTTTGCGATTCCATAACTTCATGATGTCAGCGCTGTATATATATAAATGACCATCAATTTAAAAATAGGAATTAAGTTCATATAAAACATTAATGTTGTTCATTATACACATTGAAATCAAAGCGAATGGCATTCAATAGTGCTTAAAAACGATCAAAGTGTAATAACACTTTTTATGACACTCTTTAGTTAGCTATCTTATTAACTTTTATCTGATGCCTTGTTTAAAATGAATAAAATTTGATACCCTAGTGGAATTCATTTTTTTAAGTCTTAAGCTTCCTTTGCATCTTTAATGAAAGACAAGTCTTAGCATTACAGCAACATGTGTGTACCCGGAAGGTATACTTTTACCGTTAATTAAAGAAAACTTTGCTATGATGAAAAAAGAATTAGGAACCGAGCTTGAAATTAGTTGACTTAAGGGGATCAAATTTGATACGATGGAAAATGCCACTGTTTACTCAATCCAATGATGTGTTACTATTCGTTTGCTTAGTGTGTTTGCAAATCATTTGCAAAATTAAAATTGATCTCCAGATAGAGCAATAATTATGATGTTGTGACTTCAAGGTAAAGTTCATTCTATGTTTGTTTCTTTTAAATTGAAAAATAAGAAGTTAAGAAAAGTTTCTTTAGTTAATTAAAGATGCTTTGGGAAATTTCATTTTATGACATATTACAATTTTCTGTGCCTTAACTTTCAATAAACATTATTCTTATGATTTTGGAAAAGTCATTAACTGCTATTAAAATAAACCATGGAAATCAATTTGATACCAATTAAAATAATTCATATACTGCAGTTTATTTTTTCTTTATATCAGAATTGTAAACATGTAGCAGTATTTTATAGTAGATTTGAAATATTTTAAAGATATGTCTTTAAACTTGAGTTGGAACGACAGGAATATTTTTGAAATAAATCCATCATTACACACCAGAAAATGTAATGCAAATGATAAAGGGGAAAACATATTTAATGTAACTTCAAAAAACATATAGAAAGAGTAGTGTTACGAAGATGTAAAGTTGTTTCCCTGACATGCTAATCTTATGACAAGAAAGAGAATTTTACACAGGTTTTACTGGGAGCCAAGCCAATGAACTCCGCTCTTGGCGGAAACTTGTCGACAAAACGAAACTTCTAGAAACTATAAGAAATTTAGTCCTATCTCTATTAAGAGCGAGAAATAACAAGAGCCTTCTAGAGATTACTATGTGACGTCACTTCCTACTGGAAAAGTTATAAAAATCAACCTCACAAAGCATGTGAGTCAGTTAAAGTTTGGCAGCGCTATTGAAAGTGCTGTGACTGAGATTTATTAGTGATCTGAGTTGTTAATTTATACAAGCTCTGTTTAGTTTTGTTACCTGTGATTAGTGTTTTGCAGAAATCATCGTGGAATAAAGCTTTAACTCTATCGATATGGGACCGTCCCATACGTCCCTTCAAGCAAAAGACGATAGCCGTCCGAAAGTCGCTCTGAAATTTCCATCCCCTTTCGTTAAGTGTTATTGATTTCACACCCGCGGCGTGTGCTTTCTTCGTTAGAGTGGCTCGCCAGATGTGTTTAGGGAAGAGGGGAGTTTTCTTACAATTCGGACAATGCCAGCTGTCAATGCGGTTTTTGATGGGGAAAATGAATTTCCCTTATCTTTGATAGAGGAGCTCGGACGTTCCTGTATTTTGAGGACCCTTTATTTCAATGGCCTTAGGAATCAGAGGGTTAATTTTTTTTATACTGCTTGTTGGACTACATTCACGTACACCCACTGGACGATTTTTGCAACAATAGTAAGGAAACTCACGACTTTTATTAATGAAATAGAATCAAACTAAAAAATTACAATACTTGGATTAATATCATGTCTTGGCAGCAATACTGAGGCAAATAAATAAAGGTTTATTGATACACTTAGAGAAAACATCCTAAATGGAAGTATCTTCTGAATTTTAAAAGCAGAAAATTTATTTAAGACCTAAAATTTTCTATTCCATGACACGATAGTAAATGAATTATTTTAAAATCAAAACAGTAATAAACCTTTAATGAATATTTCATATAACGTTCTGTAGTCTTTTCTTCTTTGTTATAATATAAAAATTCTCATTTTTGAAAAAAATATGGAAACTTGAAGATCGATTACTATTATTAAATCAAATAAATACTTATACAAAATCTACCATATTTAAATGATTTCAAGCATGTTAGTAGAATCATTTGAATAAGAAAGTAACACGAAACAGGCGATAAGGAGAACCTCGGATTTCAACATTGAATAGAGCCTCTCCATTAATGCACATTTCTTAAAAGGTAATAAGAAAATATTCTGACGTATTTAAAAGTTCATGTTCTTACGGAGTGATCATGTTACTTTCTGATCTCACTCTATCGGGAGATCAGAAATTACACAATAATGACTATTTTGCTTTTAAAATTTTCAATAAAACGTGCATCTGTCTGTATAATTGCTGTTAAATTAACTTCTTTTACAAAGTCTAAATCCTCGGAATTTTTCGAGAAACTCAAATAAACAAAGGGTGTACACAGTTAAAATTTCCCGATTCAGAGCTTCTTAGAGTCAAAACCATTTATCATAAACGTGTTAAACTTTGCAGGCGACTTAATAAAAGTGAAGGAAAAACATTTTGAGAATAAAAAAAAGTTCAAGATATGGCCACCAGAAGTATTATTAACGTGAAAACCCTTAGTGCACGTAAAATCTTTTTTTCAACTTGCTACAGTAGCTGTTATAAAGCGTACAAACATTCGTAGACAACTTCTTCCGGACAGTGGTGTTGATATGAAACTTTGAAGCTCTGACCTCTATTATCTCTGAAAATCCGAGTTTTCTTCCTATTCTAGGCTGAAAAGACAAAGATCTTATTTCTTCAAATTTCGTTATCATTTTTCGGAATCCCTTAACAGTGATTGGATCAGTTCGAAACCACTGCGAAATCAAAGTTTTGATAAAAAACATTTAACTGATAAAATGTGATCTCGTGTTCTAAAGGTCATTGTGAGTTGCGAGCACACTGAAAGCAAGTTATACGAGACACAGTCGGCCCGAACAAAAGTGGGGCCTAGGGCAAAGTAAAAAGCATATTTCGTATCACAAAATAATTTGTCGCTTTTTGCTATTCATTACATTGCGCAATTTCCTATAGTAAAGACTAAAGGAATACATGAAAATGATAAATAATTAAATTATTTTTATAAAGTTAATATTTCAATCACACAAAAATCGTTTATAAATCAAATAACAAAATAAGTAGTTCAAAAGTAAAATTTGGTAGGCGACTTTCCAGAATAAATTTACAATATAAGATTTTTGTTTCATTTTCTTACATGTTTTATAGAAAATTCGTTGATAATATCATCATTTAGTTTTGTGGTTAATAGAGATTCGGTAGATAAAATGGCTAAACAAATCAATTGTTCTTCACTAATGCTAAATCTCAAGTAATTTTTATTATTATTCATAATCTTGAGAAAGACCCTTCTGCAGATGCCACTGTAATTATTAATGTCAATATAATTATAAAACAAAAGCAAAATTTGAATACAACTCAAATAATTTCTTTTTAAAATAAATATTGTAATATATGAACATTGTGTCCTGGAAGGTAAAACTTGACGGTAAATTTTGATTTCGTTGAATAAATCAGTGCACTTAATTTTCGTTTTGCACAATCTCTCACCTTGTGCTCTCTCACCGTTTAAACTCTCCTCGGGCCGCCCTCATTCGCGAATGTTTGTAGGTTTTAACACATCTACAACATCACGTCGTAAAAAAATGTTTGTATATGCAACTTCTGGTTTTCTCGGAAACTATTATTCGTTATTTGCTGAACTTTTTTCCTATCCATTTATCAAGTCATCCACAAAGTTTCGCACTTTTGAGATTAATCTTTACGGCAGTAGGCAGCTTTGAAAGGAAAACTTTAATTATGGGCAACCTGTATATTTTTTCTTCATGAATCTTTTTAATTAAATTACATAAAACAAGATGTATTACGGAAAACGTTGACTTATACGCTTTATACTTATGAGATGTATAACTTTTTTCTTTTTGTTATTCATATTTATTTTTTAAAAACCTATCTTTTTCTTTAATTATAATTGAGCTGTAAGAATGAACATTTAAATTTACCAAATAGTTAATTAATTCTGGAACATAAAATAATTTTTTAACAGGTATAAAGAGTTTCAATTTTTTCTTGATTTCATAAAGAGTATTTTTGCTGCTGATGGATACTTGAATGTATACGAAACCAACACGACGAAACACAAAATTAGTGTTTCTAACACTTACAATGCTGCACACATTCTATTTTGTTTCTTTCAAAATCAATCTTCGTTTGACCTACGCTCTTAATGAATATTTGAAAAAAAAAGATAGGAATTAAAATTATATTTCAAGAAAATTAGAAAGGAAAGCTTAATGAAAGCTAAAGCTACTCTATGCTATTTTATTAGTAAATAGAAACGTATCCAATATTACATCAAATATACTGATTAAGCGTTTAAAATATTATTTGCTCGAAACCAACCACTATTTATGAGCAGAAAAAGTTATATAAACGCTTTCTTGTCTTTCAACATATTGGTACTATTGATTGATGCAGGATTGTTCATGAAGCCAGCGTTTAATACAACATATTATGCATTGCTGGTCATATCATGCTTCTAAAGAAAATTCTAGTTTCCTTTTAATTTTAATTATAAGGTTCTTTAGTGTCGAAAGGCTTTCAAATTGATGAACTTTTAATGCAGCAAATGAAAACCTTTTGACGAGGAAAGTATATTGTTTTTCGTTTAAAGCCTTATAATACAGTTTCCTGTATAAAACTAGAAAATCGTCCTATCCGCTCAAACTCCATTATAAATCTGTTTCTCAAGGTCATACGGAATTCCATTCTGTGGTTATTAGTTTTGTTAAAATCCATGTCATTCACAAAAATTGTATTCTATAAGGTTGTTTCCCTTTTCTTCCTATTAATTTTATATACAGTCTTCGTTTTTCCAATGTGATTTTTATACTGTGGTGTAGCAGCAATTGAGATTGTGCAGAAGTGCCTGGCACTGGTATTCATGCTCTGAAATTAATCTTGAAGAAGATTTCATACGCGATTAATCAATCAATTTGGGTGGTTAGGTGGACTTTTAATTCTTCTTTCTATACTCAATGTACAAAAGAACAAGCTACCAAAAAAATTCCTTTTCTATATTGAAACTTTATAACTTGTTCAATTAGAGAATGATTCTTGGAGAGAGACAGAGAAAGGGGGTATCAACCTTAAGGTTAATTTCTTATGATTCAGATAAAAGCAATGAGTAGATTTCATTAGTGTTACTACTTGATATATAGTTAATGAATCTCCATGATTTGCAGGATAAAAAACAACACCTGGATTATAAACAAGGGACTAATAAAAACTAACCATTTCACGGTTTTACTGCGTATAATCATTCCGCAGCCTACTAGCACATCAAAATACGTCTGCTATTTGTTGATTATAAATTGAGGAATTTTATTTAAAGATAAATTTGTCTTGATTAATTTTCATTCTTTTCTCTATGATATAATTTTATTTTTATGGCTTAAAAGTGCTTTATTATCTTCACCAAAATTCATAAAAGTTTTCTACATACCTTTTGACTTCATAACATTTTTCTCCCCAAACCTTTGTGAACTAAACTAGTATATGTTCACACAGGAAGCGGTAAACATAAGTGAAGTATTAATGAATGGGAAAAGAAAGCACTTTGTTTAATAAAGTTTAGCGAAATCTCTTAATAATGGTAGTTTTATTTAAGAATAATATTAATAATACTGGTAATAAAATTAATATAGAAGATTCAAAATTAAGTAATAATTTCTCGCAACCAGCAATTGTAAAATACTTCTCCATATACGCCAGACCTTTTTAAGAAGTTCAAAATTAATAATAAATACAAAATATGAATAGAAAGTAAGTATTTCAAAGGAAATGAAATAAATAAATATACATTTGCATTTTTTTGTTCTTTTGCTATGTGCATTCTTACGATTAAAGAGAATGTATTTCAAAATTTTCCATATATAATTTATTTTGTCATCTAATAATATTTATTACTTGAAAGATTACTCATTTCAATCGATAAAAAAAAACTTTGCTAAGTTGTGATAATAATCACAAAGAGTTTCTCCGTAGAATGGTATAAGCAAAATAGACCCCCTTATGAGAATCTCATACGCAAAACCCTCGAAAGTAGAGACATCCCGCCAATGGCGTTGGCACAACTGACCTATCAGTACCCCTATCATTGCAGCGTCAGCGGAACAAAGAATCTGCTTACTTAAGACAACAACTTCTCATCCTCCCCCTAAGCTCTAAACAAAAGTAATCTAAGAATATATAAAAGAGAGTCGTCGAATTTTGACCAGCGCCTAGAATGGAACGGTGTCATAACTCCAATTCTATTAAATATTTGGGCAGTAAAATAGGCAGCTTATGTTATACCATAAAACGGAGTAACTTTGCACTCGTGGAGGTAACTTTGCACTCGTGGAGGTAACTTTGCACTCGTGGAGGTAACTTTGCACTCGTGGAGGTAACTTTGCACCAGTGAAACATTTATGTAAAAAGTGAAATAGATATCAACTGATTAGGGATATGGGGTTGAAATTTCTTTTCTACCTTCTTGGGAACACTGACTAGTGTATTTCATTTCTGAAACGTATATAACAATCATTCAGGAGGTTCCATTTTTTCAGCGAAAATTTTAGCGCTGAAAAATCTGACTCTGCTGAGGGAAGCATGACATTTATGAAGGTAAGTGTTTTTAAATGTGAAAGATAATAAGTCTAGCTTTCATTCTGTTGCTTTGAATGCCAATTATATTTGCTAGTTAAGTTATAATTAATTATTTTCTGACCTGGGGTAACTTTGCACCGAAAAGGAGGGATTCTTTGAAACATGGAAATTTGTGATAAACAGCAATCCCAGTTGGGTTTTTAATTCATTTTTGTATTAAATAATAGTAAGAGTAATGTTTGCTTAAGCTTCAGATATGCCCAAGGTGAATAAAAGGAAGTTAGGGACTTGTAAGTATATGGAGTTCTCTTCAGAGACCTTAGAAGCTTGGGTATTTCACAAGTTTAGGGTATTTTTAAAGAGTCACTGTACCCCAAAGTGAACAGTTTGTTACAAAAGAAAGCTATATTGATATAACTAAACGTGGAAATACCCTGGTTTTCTCCAATGAGAAAAAGACAATTGTAACGTGTAGTCTAATTCAGTGACTTCGGCTTTACTGTCAATAATATACTAGATCTTCAAATGATAAAAAAAATATCTTACTAAGAAAGTGCGGTAATAGATAGATATATTAATAACAAACCCTGCAATAATTGTATGCAAGTATTTCTAAAACGCCATTCTGATTTGACCGAATTCAATGACATACAATTGTTAATTATAATCAGGCATTTATGAAATTTATTTTTCGTATATATTTCCATCCAGGATTTCAATAAATATCTCTAGAATTGCATCCAGGGAATTTGTTTTTGTTATACACTGAAAAAAATTAACCAGTGCAAAGTATCCCCACCTATGAGGTAGGTAACTTTGCACCAAAATTTCGAAAAATCATAAATAATTATTAAAATCTGATTGAAATTGTGCTGCAACTAATAATCCCTCAATGAGCAAAAAATTAGAAAAGCCTTTCTTTTAGAGAAATACATCTAAATAATCTCGAAATTCTGTCGGAAGTCATGAAAATCGGTGCATCGGAAACGGTGTAAATGAGGTGCATAAAATCATTCTTAAGATAAAGAGCTATGTATTTACAGTTAGAGTAGAAGTGTCAGGTATCATCAATTAACTATTTTAACAAAAGACAAAAAGCCCTTCCGCTGTTTTAAAGTAAGTGGGAAAACATGTTGTTATATCCTCAGCTGGGAAACTCGATTAGGTACAATTTACTATAATAATTATATTAAAATGCGTAAAGATAAGGTTGGTGAATTTTTTCGGTCTGAAAGTTTCTTAGATTGAACCCCAAACATTTGCCTAAATTAGACTGTTTAAATCAGCGGGGTTATTGACTAAAGTTACAGGAATAGGCGAGAAAAGCTGTTATCTCCTATAGGATTCATAAATTGAAAGTGGAAAAGTGAATAGTGCATAAAATTTAATACAGTCGACGCTCGTTATAACGACTCTCTGCGTCCTACTGCAAAAGGTCTTTATAACGAGTGGTCGCTATAGTGGATATAATTAAAAAATGTGCACATACACGCTCAGCAGTTCCGTAAAATAGGCTATTTTTAAAGAGATTCCAACTAGATACTCAAATCATTTTTTATCATTGGTATTAAAAATAAAATTTTATCAATTAAAAATATATTTCTAAAATAGATTTTAAAGAAGAAAATAAATCAATTTTGGAGAAATACCGGGAAGAGTGTCCACTGAATTCGGACGTTATCTTGGGATTAGACGACACTGGACGGTCGTTATACTGGAAGTAAAATAACATAGAGTGCGTAGGGAAACAGTTGGAGATTTTATCACTGGTCGTTATAATGAATGATCTTTATAATGAGTGGTAGCTATAACGAGCGTCGACTGTACTTGGGATCACGGGTAACCAATTTTGCTGGCAGTAAAATTGAAAATCAAAATATATTTTTGTTTTAATTGCGTTTAAAGAAATTGGTGGTCCAACCTGGCTAACCGGTTTCCTTGATTGGACTGATGGCACAATTTTTAAAGCTTTTATTACTACGATAAAATATTTTTAATAAAAAATTATTACCATTGTTTTGAAGACTAATGAACAAAAAATATCTACTACTTGGTTTTCATTTGTAGAGCGACGAGACTCATGTTTATATGGAATGCCGCTGATGAAGAATTAATTCAATTTCAGGAAACATTTTTATTAGATGGCTAAGTTCCAAGACACAGTGCATTAAAAGGTACAAGACGCAAGACAGAGAACAACAACACAAGACAAATACACAGAAAAGAAGAGAGAGAGGCATCATGGGAAAAACCGGATGGCTCTACTAGCGCCACCTACCATAAGAAGGAGAAGGCAATGAATTGTAGCCGCTACACTTCTCTGTAACATACATTAAAAAATGTCCAGTTATTCAAAATTCGTCGACTCTCTCCAACACAAGGTTTCGAAATGCCTTGAATTATGCACATTTATTAAATTATTAAATTGAGCTGACCAGTCTTTGAGTCACAAAAGATATGAAACATTTGTGCGTAAAGAAAAATTTAAAAAATGCAAAAAGTCCCCAAAACTTAAATCCTTTCACTTTCTATAAAAAAACCGTTTGAAATATTACTTTAATCTGTAAAATTATCTGATTTTTAACCTTGTCATTTAATTTGATTTTTTTACCTTGCCATTAATTCTTAAGAAATGTCGAAAATATTTTTTTGCACGAGAACTGAGAGATTTCAAAGTTCTTTCAGACAAAATATAATATTTAAATATCCACAGTTAACAACAAAAGAAACCATACCTTCCTTTTTATTAATTTATATGGATATTTTTTTATTCCGGTTAAAAAAATAATAAAATTCGTGAAACATTTTACTACCTGTTTTCTTTTTTCTTTTTACAGTTAAAAGTATTAAATTTGTTATAAATGTTTCGAAATTTATCTTTTTTCGGGATACCATTAATAAAAATGAAATTTTAGCTAAGTAATTTTGGCAAAATAAAAATCTGTGCTTTTAAAATCATAGAAAAGTTTTCTTAATCCGAATGTTCCATGAAAAAGCATTATAAGAAACTGAAAGTTCATGAAACTTTGGAGTAAAAAAATTGGAGAACATTCAATCAGTTAAATACCTTAAAAAGACATAAAAAAATGTAAAGATATTTTTCTAACAAAAGGAAATCTTAATGCAATTCTATGTTACATGCTCCTAAATTGCAGAAAATCATCCAAAAATTTGCATACGCAAATGAATTAATTCCTGGCCTAATAATTTGTAGTTTGGTTAAATGATTCGGTAGATTCGTTTTTAAATTTCATCTTGTCTATTTTTGTTACTTGAGGGAAATATTATTCAGTCTAAAACTATACAATTAGGTTTAACCGTTTGAGAAAGAAATCATAACAAATTAATAGCTGTTTATGAATATCTTTTAAATATAGATTTCTTTTAGTCAGACATTGCTTTCGTAAGTATTTGTTGCAAGGAATATTAGGCCCAGTAGTAAACAATTATTCTCGTTAAGAGCGTTAGTTCTGAAAAAACACGCATATATCAATTTGTAGATTTAACTACTTTAATTAATTGCTGTAAAAAAGGGTATTCATTTGATGTGAGTGTGTATGTATGAATATACGAAGTACGTCTAGAAAGTTTGAATATACAAAGTACTTCTAGATAGGATGAATATACGAAGTACGTCTAGATGGTATGAATATACGAAGTACGT
>BGPR01002183.1:154487-164619 GCA_013235015.1 Araneus ventricosus | reverse complement strand
AGATTTTTATTCGCAGTATCATGATAGAAAAATTGCTAAGAAGGAATTATCATAATATATTGCAAAGCAAAGGCTTTTAAATGGAGAAATTTTAGAATTTACTTTTAGACAACAATTTTAGTACGTCTGAAGATTAAAGGAATGTTTTATTCGTTGATTCAGCATATTGTTTTGAGCAAGAATTATTTTAATTTTCACTTCGAAATTATATAAATTGTGACATTTAATAAAGGAACCTGTTTAGTTATTAAAATTAATTTTTCAATTTAATTTTTTCTACATAAATGAACACATTTAAATTTGTTCCTTATTTTAATTTTAAATAAAAAAAAGATTTGGCTTTGAAACAGAAATACAAAGATTTTATCATTTAATGGTTTTTTTAAAAATTTTGTTTTAGTTTCAGAAAACAATTAATGAGAAACAGTCTTTTTCTCTAGCAATGTTTTAAATTAAAAATCACTTTTGTATCATAAAAATAATAGAAATACCTTTATTGATTCTTTTGAAAAAAGATGATCAAAAGCTTTTAGACTGACTTCATTTACAATTATTCCACAGCAGTAAAAGCTATAGTTTTTTATTTAGACATTAGTGAGATGAAGGGAAAAAATAGCAATAAGCATTCATATGCAAATTCTTGATTCATATGTATTCTTGACGTTGGGCACATCAACAACTTCTCGATATAAATCTTTGAATGAATGAATCGAAAATATTCGTCGTCGGGCAGACATCCGATTGAAGCAACTGCCAATTTACGTTCCATTTAATGGAATTCAATCAAATGGAATGTTATTTTCGGCGACAATCTATTGTGAAAAGGCGTCTTTTCGAAAGATTCAGGGGCTTTATGAGCTCCGTTGACGTTTGTAGCCATTTGAGGTTGAAATGACTTTTGACTTTATCGTTTCGGTTTTCAAATGAAAAAAAAGTCGTTTGAAGTGAACTTCTGATGCGTTTAAAAAGTATTACAGGAAAAGTAATGTTTTGTCTTAAAATGATGCACTTCATGTTTTTGAGAATTATAGATAATTTTTAAATTGAATAGCCGAATCCTTGGCTATAAGGCTTTTGTTCATTTTCTATGAAATGGTTTATTTCCCTTTCAGATTATTATTTTAGTACTTTGATAGATTTATGAACTAAAGAAAACAGTTTGCAGTCCTTAAAAACATTTTATATTTATCCATTTTAAATTTCTACTCTCTATGTTAAAAGAAATTTTATTAATTAATAAATTATTTTATTAAATATTTTAATACATTTTTCATTTCATTGAATTTAGAAGACATTCTGTTATTTTTAGAAATCGATACATGCAATAATAACTATTTTTAAATTCAAATTCTTACACGAAGAATGGAGCCAAATCTGAAAAACATCTTGAAAAATTAAATCGGCAGTTATAAAAATGTTTTATATGCAAAGCACCGTTCAATTTCAAGGGAAAAATTGGTGCTGATTCTGGTATCTAAATAATGCAAATTATCAGTATTTATCCCTCATATGTTATTGAGCCTATGAAAACGATTATTAATATTACTTCATTCCTCGAAGTTTACAATCGGCATTTTGTTCAACGCTTATTAAAAAAAATATTAATAATTTATTGTCATTCGATGCAATTTCTCCTGCTTCAGCGTATAAATCATTTTTTACCATGCCTCCATCATTGCTTAAGATTTTTTCTACAATGACTTCTCCCATTATCTATTCTTTTAAAATAATTCAAATGCGCCATTTGTACCATTTTTATCTTTTACTTTGGTCTGAAAACAACAGAAAAACTTCCTCCGGTTAAGATCTTAATGTTTGCGAGGAAAAGAGAATTCCAGTAACAACAACCCTTGGGATCTGTTTTGAACTCCTGAAGCAGAAAAATCTATTAAAAGTAATTTTCTTGCTTTGCGTTTTTCCGTTACGACTTTTTACATTATTTATATATCATCTAAATATTCAAATTCATCATCTTTATTTTTCATCTTTTATTTGACCTTAGTGCAACAGAAAAACTGCCTCCGGACAAGAAACGAAATCACTCTTGAGGGAAAGAAAATTCCTATAAGAACAGTCCTTGGGAACTTTTTTGAAGCGACAAGTTCGCGTCTTTGCATCTGCTGCTCTCTTTCCATTTAAAGGCAAAATTTACGAAATGATGTTCTTTTTAATGTCGATTTCTGATATTTATATTAGGTAGTTTTTCTGGACACAGATTTCAGAGTAAATAGATTCTTTTTAAAATTTTTTGTCCTAGATCTTGGATGCATTTTGTAAGCAGAACAATACCTAAAGTATTATTCTTAAAGAATATTGCAGATTTCTCAATAGCTTTAAATTTAGTTGATCTTCTTCGATAACGAGACCTGGAAAAGCAATTCTCCAAAATCCGAGCTGAAGGCGCATTGAAAAATAAATTGATTGTGTTGTTGCCCTAATGAAATTCTACAGCCTTTTTCTACTAAAGTGATGAAATAGTTTTCTATTATTATCGAACCGTAACTCTAACA
The DNA here is from genome assembly GCA_013235015.1 of Araneus ventricosus. NCBI lineage: Eukaryota > Metazoa > Arthropoda > Arachnida > Araneae > Araneidae > Araneus > Araneus ventricosus. The sequence goes on along the minus strand of BGPR01002183.1, from coordinate 162,109 downwards.
TTTATAAAAAGTTTGATTATTTGAAAATAAAAAACTTACTTCTTACAGACAAAAACGTAATGTTCGGAAAATGCAATGTGAGCAAAGAATAAATATATGAAATGTCAAATGAAATCATGCGAAAAGTCAAATTTGATTGATTCAACCGTGGTCAAATGAAGTGGACGACATCCCCACTTCCATCTCCCACATCAAAGAATTACTAGGACGTATGAACTCACTGATTTAATATGCAATATGCCCAGATTTATGTCGAATAGTATGATGGAAATGGGAATTGAACCTGCAATTTTTCAATCCCTCGCCTAAAGCTCTGGCACAAAGACTTTACGGCCCCAAACAACCTAAAGTTCTAACACTGTATGATCGAACATCATTATATACGCGTAACAATTATTCCATTTTTTTCTGAACTAAAAAGTCTAATTCTCCAGTCATTTTGTAACTCTTGATATTCTGATTTAAAGAAATCATTTGATAAAAATAAGTATGTTAAAAGTGGAAGTCGTGGTTTTTTCCCGTTTTGATAAGAGTGAACGATCATTACCTTCAGTTTAAAATTCAAACAATAAACTTCTTTCCAGCAATCCTTCACGATAGAAACACGTTTAGGCTATTAAAATTTGAGACTTTCAAAACTCTTTTCTTTCAAAAATTATTAAACAGAGCGTATCTGAAACACTGAATTCTAAAACCGTTGTTCCGAGTTGGTGAATATTTTCTCTTGCATTTACTCAAGAGTGAAAAGAAAAGAAAAGCCCGTACATTATGCATTCATATGCAAATTTACCATCGCTTCTAAGATGAAGGCTACAACAACAATTTACCCGGTGTTTTCTTTGAACGTGTTTGAAGAGGAAACATTTTCTTTTATGCAGACATTAGTTAGAAGTTATTGCCAACTTAAGCTCGAATTGCACTTAAAATGGATTCGGATTGCACTTAAAATGAATGTCATTTTCGGTGACAAACAATTATGTGAGCACTTCACGTCAACGAGGTTTTCAAGACAGTATTTGATACATTTTTGTGAACTTCGTTGATTTCGAAATAATTTTTGTGTAATTGGAATTTGATTTCATAGTGTCCCCCTTTTCGAAAAGAATATTTTTCTTTGAACTACAATTACTATTCATTAATATGTCGATAAATAAGAAAACTGGAATGATTTTTCATTCTTTATTTTTAATTTATACACGTATTTTGTAATTACATGTTATCAGTTTCTTTTTCCTTTGTTATAAGTGGTTTCTCTTGGTTTGCTTTCACTAATTACGGTCTTACCTTGTATACATTTTAGTAATATTTGCAAGGTTTGAATTTCAATCCTTTTGAATTTCTTGCCGTAGTTTTTGACTCTATATTTGTCTTTTCTACCATTTTAACAATTCTTACCTTGTTGCATTGCTCTATTTTTTCAGTTTCTTTTAAAATCAGATCACAACTTTCCATTTTATTTACAAAATTCTTTTGCTATTGTATTGGTATCACATTTTCTATCAAATTTTTTCGAAGAAAATGCGCATTAAAATGCTTACCTTTAAAAGTTCTTAAAGTAAAAATACTTAATGATGTTCATTTGAATCCTATTAAAGAAATTCCAAGGCTAAGTTATTAGAGAAAATTTAAAAGAAATAAGTATTATACTGACGAGGAAATGAGGCTTCCGTTCTATTTTTCTCTTAGTCATCTGAAATTCAATTTTCAAGGTAAAGCAAACATTTTAAGCTTTCTTTTAAGGTTTCGAATATTCTCAGCTCCTTTAGCTTCTTTATTTATTACTTTTGATGTTTTCCAGATTGATAATTGAATATAATTTTCTTGAAATAATGGTAGTATGTAAACATATATTCCGGAATCATAAATAAAAGACAATATATTCGAACGAAACAAGCAAATTTTATTTTGAACAACAAGTATTTATCATGGAAAATTGTTTATTTTGTTTACACTCCGATCTTTTTTTCTTTCTATATTCACAATGTGCAATGAATGCACCAATTTTCCTTTTTTTGAGAAAAAAATTATAATTTAATGGATGAACAAGAAGTTTTGTTTTGAGAGAGAAAGGATTTTGAATTTGGCATTATGTAAATGCAAATTGTGAGTCCAAGATTTCTAATTATTTGGAAAAATAAAGATGCATTAAATGTGTTTATTAATTACGGCTAATCAATTTTAGAATTCATCATACATAAAATTTATATAAATATAAATATATATATATTAAAAGTTTCAGATATCTATATACTGAAACATCTAAAAAACGTAGCTGTATTTTTTAATAACAAGAAATAACTTCCTTAGCATCATAATTTTACGCAAACATATTGATGTAACGGAAAAGTCATTTATATTGAAATATATCATTGTTGTTGATAATCATTGTCGTTGTTAAAAGGTATAATATTTTATTTGCATTGTTTGTGGACCCATGAAAACCACACCATTGGTTAAAAAAAAGATTTAGTTTAAATCAATTCTTAATAAAAGGCACAAAAGACAAAATGCGCATAATCTGAAAGAATTTAATTTAATGCCTTATTGAATTTTCCTTCTAAATTGAAATTTGGTTATAATTTTAGAAAAATCTAAAGTTAAAATTGATATCTCCAGTGCATTTCTGAATAATTTCATGACCTCCCCTGTGTTTTACTTTATATTATGCGAAATAATATTGTGTTCCATTGAGAATATAAGTGATAGTGTTTATGGTGCATAGATATCTTTTATCTTTTCCAAAATAACCCTTTTCATTTGAAGAAATAAAATACAAGAATTTATCCCTTCCATATTTAGCACTGATCTATCCAAACAAAAATCGCCTCTGACAGAAAAAAAGTCGTGCTTTTTCCTAAATTATTTTATGCAAATTTGAGATGGATAAAATAGCACAAGTATACATGAAGCCATTTTCATCTTCTGGAAAGAAAGTATGTTTAAATCTTACATTTTCTAGTTGCTGCACCTGTTGCTCTCTTTAAACCTCACTTCTCTTGGAAGTAAAACCAATACTTTATTCTGTTGCCATGTATCTTGATACATTTGAGTAAGGAAGGTAATACAAAATGATCATTTCTCCCCAAGCAAGTAATGCGAGGATTTTAATCCTTGCCTCAACTTGATAAATCTCTGAAATCAGTAAAGTTCGAGACTGTTAAGATGAAAAGGATTAAATTAGATTATCTATTGAAGATTTAATCTCCACAAATAATTGTAAATATTGAGAAAAATGCGGAATTTGACTGAAAGGAGTTCTTTCCATTAGTTGAGTTGATATAAGACACAAATCGTTATATTCTTGAATAAATGAATGTAGGAAAAGTATAAAGTTACTTTGTTAATAGGAAATGGAAAACTTAATTTGAGATGTCACAAATAGTTTTAATAAGCTGATTATTAAATTCTGTATTAAATCTGAATCTGAGACAATCTCAAACGCGCACTATTGTTCATCATTCAATTATGAAAATTAATTAGTCTGAAATAAATTTAACAAGGGAATGAATTCTTACTTATTTTATATTAGAATAATTCATTCTACTGAAATTGTTCTGGAGACAGCTACATATTTGAAAGGAAATTCAAATTCGAAAAAATTCTGATGGCTTGGGTCTGGATTTTTTAAAAAAATTCTAGAACAAAAAGCATGATTTAAGAGTTGATTACTTGCAACAAGATCCTGACTGGGGTGACTGGTTAACGTCTCGAGTTCTAGCCGAGTGTTCCAGGTTCGAAACTCACACCAAAAGTTTCACCTTGTGTGGGGACCTCGTTCGTTAAACTGATGTCGTGAGTCAAACCTTTCAAACGAAATTAGAGGACATGTAAATTTACTTCCCAGGAGTTCTTGGTGTCTCTCTTCTTATTTAGAAACTGTAGATCTAACCTAATGTTATTCAATCTAAGACAGTATTTATTACAGTTTATAGAATCTTGTTAATCAGATTTTTTTCGTGTTTGTAAAGAAAGAATTTTGTAATCGATTTTATTCATTTTTTATGAGCTAGAGTTCTCAAATTTTCTCTCTTGATATTTTCGATCACATGCACTAGTTTGATATTTTCAAATTTAATTATCAGTTAATCGATTAATTTGTTAAATTTTGAATCCTAACAGTTGACCATCTGGTAGTGAATTAGAGAAACAAATTGATTCCAAGGTTCAATACTGATAATGAATTACAAATGAAAACTAAAAGTAGAAAACAATAAAGTATTTTCTTTTTATTATAACAATAAAGTGTTTTTTAAAGATAATCTTTCTAATTAACTATTAATTGGTCATAGTGCATTGAGTGTCTAATCACTACGCAAATGCTTACTCGTAATTCGTATTTTAAGAGAAAAAACTCAAACACTTCTTAGTATCGAGGTTTGAACGAAAGAAAGCTAACACCACAGCATACCCCGAACTCGGAGCCAGGATGACTCCGTCGGTTGGTTGGGTATACGTGAAACTTTATTGAAAAGCCAGAGCAAAAAAATTACATCTTCTATATACAAGAGAGGACATTTAGAACAAAAGAATATAATATATTTTTTTAAAGTTAAGTCTTTCAGGTCGTTGTGTTGTTGAATTTGAGAGGGTCGTGCTCATGTATGGAAGAAGAGAGAATATGAGTACATAGGGTTAATTGAGTCTGTTATTGTTACGCCATCTTTTGGAAATAAGAGTGTTTGTTTTCCAGATGACTGGATGATTTTTCTGATTTTCGCCCTAGAATTGTTGTTGATAACTCTTTCCACGAAAGTGGTTCATTTCAGCTGACGGTTTTGTTAGGTGGTAAGATATTGTAAACAGGCAATTTTTAGCATAGTGTGAGGGGTTTCCAGGTTTTCGTAGCCACAGGAATCGCTGTTTCTGATGTTGACTTTTTTAAGATATGTCGGAAAAGGCTGGGCCGTGACGAACATTATTTCTGGCCTTACCATGGAGTAGTAGTTGTCTTGACTGCAAACGTTGAACGAAAGAACAGATAAATGCCTTCCTATATTCTCAAGTATAGAAGGAAGGTTCATGGTTCCCATCGTGGAATTACTATCCTTTTTCCCTTCACTAGCAATCAATCTACCCATCAGACATGAACTTACTGAATAGGAGAGATATTTAAACGATCAGTTAATTGATTAGAGCAGATTAGTTAAATGAAGGGAACTCCTAACTGTTTAATTCCACAGCAGGGTACGTGCTGTACGGGTGCCTACCATCTAAGTCACTTGCTGAGAGGGAGAAAGGTAGTAAACCGTGAGTAGGTCGCAGGCATGATTGTAATAAATACGACTCTGAACTTGACGTTTTTTTTCCTGCTTCTCATTGTTGATGTATCGCTTGTGTATTGGGTAACAACTTTTATTGAGCTCATCTGAAAACTACTATTACTTTTGTTAGAACTTTCATTTTGGCAGTTGGTTGTTTATATGCCATCTATAAATAAATTGTTTCTATTTTATTTCTCATTTATAGTAAATATCTACTATGATAAATAGTTATAGAGTTTTGCCAAGATATTACCGATTTTCATGACTTTCTCCATACATTTTCCTATAAAAAATGAAAACAAGATAGACAACTAAATTTAGCGTATTTTTTATACATATTTTGTAAATACTTTAAACCTACAATTTTAATCCAATAGCAATTTTGAACTATTATGAACATTTTTTATAAAGCACCATATTCTTTAACTATATTACAATTGACTTTATTCCAAAACAACATCATGTTTGGATACCATATAAGAAATTTCATGTTTCTACTAGATTATTATTTGATAAATAAGCAAACATGTTGAACGAAAAATATCTTTATCTGTGAGAATGCTGCATGCAGAAATTCACTAGTCCTATTCACTGTAGAATAGATGTTATAAAATCAGTTTGAAAAATAAACATTTATTTGTTACTATAAATCAAAAAATATTCATTTTAATTATTTTATAGTTATAAATCTTAAATAAAAGTCATTGTCAGGGTTGTCGATTTTTTTGATTTTTTTTCCAAAAAAATCGATTTATTTGATTTAAATCGGATTTTTTTTTATTTAAATCAAGATTTTTTTTGATTTTAATGATTTTTTTAAAACTATATATATATAACATTTGTATATTAGACAATGCATCGTTACAGTAGAATTATATATATATATATAACAACATACCAGTCATTGCTGTACTTTCTTTAAGAAAAAACAAATTTAAAAAAAATTTAATTCAAAAATGTAACAAATATTGAAAATATATGTGAACTAAAATATAACAATACTTTTGAAATATATAAGACAATTTTATTAAGGAAAAAGGAACAATATAATAAAATTGTCATTTCTTAACTTGTTAGATAGTATTATTGTATGTTAGAATATTATGGAATTTACATTCAGCTGTTAATTTGTTTCAATATAAACACAAGTTTTGAAGCTTTCTTCCCTAATCTGTATGACCTAAACATGAAAGTCAAAATTTTCTAAAAAAATTTTAAATTCAGGCTTCAAGGTATTGAGTCACCACAGACTCCAAATGCCAAATTTCATGACTGTAGTGTAGATTCGTTCGGACATTGCGACACGCTCTCAAACATTGTTCTCATAAGTATAGATCATAGTTTAAATTGCGCATTAGATGTTTGTATATCTTTTGGCAGTATATGCATTACTTAACCGTTATCTTACATTTGAACATTATTGCAATATAAAAACTTTGTTGTCCCCTAACACTATATCTTAGATTTCTCAATATTAAATGAAACTCACTGCATTTTACTATGTTCTTTCTTTGTGAGCATGCTCCTTTTCACAAACTATTTATTTTTATTTTATAAAGAAGGAATATCTCATACTTTTGCTATTGTGTTGCTCATTAGAGATTTATTTAACCCTTTGCGCGAAACTTCTAACCGTTAAATTCAACTATAAATGAAAAATAATAGGTTGGATAAGTGTAATAGGTAGTCCTTTAGAATGTATATATGATTCTATGGAAATTTTGTTTCAAGTCGAATTAGTTGGGAAGTTAAAAGTTTAGGAAAATTCCTTGACTTGAGAGATGGGCGTAAATTTCAGTTCTGGACGTTAACAGTTTTAGCTCGAAATTTTGTCCAATATGCTTGAGTTTTAATATCAATTTTCCGTACGATTCAACAATAATTCTTCGAGTGTATCAAGGTGGCTTCTACCAGGGGTTCTCGCGGGGGGTGACTCCGAAAGGCGACACATGATGACAAACAAAGTTTTTTAAAAAACTTTTTTTTTGTAGATTCTAGTCATGACAATAAACTACACCTACTTTCAATGATGTTTTTCTCAGTCATATTTCAAAAAATTATTGCTTGCTCACAAAGCGTTAAAATCTAATTTGCTTCCATTCTCAAAAATAAAAGATATGGAAAGCAATTTGTTACATCAAAGTCATGTGAAATATTTTTTTATGTTCTATATATTCTTTCTTTAAATATATATTTAAAAAATATTTTAAAATCACTTATTTAAGATACATATGAACATTTTATTTTCATTAAAGTGATTTAAATCGGTGATTTTTTTAAAAATCAGTGTTTAATGCGATTTAAATCAGTGATTTTAATCAACTGATTTAAATAGCAATACGTAACTGAACGAAGTAATGA
>BGPR01002183.1:109463-139412 GCA_013235015.1 Araneus ventricosus | reverse complement strand
TTGACTATCTTAAAGGACAACATATTACGGGTTGTACTGAGCCTTCATGGTGACATGTTACTTTCGGCGATGACATGTGATGACCCTTCAATGTGATCACCCTTCTCATGCACTACACATTGCATCCTGTACACAACATTCTTCATGTCCATTCTCCGCGGATCTAGCTTCATGTGATTTTTTCCTTTGGGGTTATTTGAAGTCCAAGGTTGCCTTGGTGCGGTCCGGACATTGACTATCTTAAAGGACAACATATTACGGGTTGCACTGAGCCTTCATGGTGACATGTTACTTTCGGCCGTCGATAATGTTGTGTACAGTATACAATGTGTGGTCCACGAGAAGGGTGGTCACATTAAAAAAGGTCTAGTGTTATGCCGCACTGTAATTCCATCTCTGAAACCCTTGGGGAAGTTCATTTGCTGTATTAAAGAGTTTTTGCACTGAAATTTCTACTTTTCTATTCATTTGTCTAATTCTCAGTTGTGTAGACTACAACAGCGCCACATTTTCTCCCATCCCCGACTTTCGATCTTCCCATCCTACCACGGAATCTTTTCCCCCATGTCGTCTTTCGTACCCTACCAAATTTGGTGGCATTTCAGCTGATAGATCGAGCTACACATGCCTCCGAGTAGTGTCAGTTTTTTAAAAAAAATACACCCTGTATTAACCTTCCGTCGGGCGCATCTAATCTGTGAGATGAAGCACCCACTTTTTGTGTGCCTAAGTGTGGGTTTTACAGAGAAAGGTGTGGGGCCTCTAGTTAATATTTCTTTTTATACACCTGAAAATTTTGTATACCTGTGTCTCAGCCACTAATTCAATGATATTGATCGTTATCTCCAATATATTGTTTCAAAAATTTAGAATTATTTGAGGGTCACATCGACAACAGTTGTCATTGCCAAGGAACATTACGGGGAAACAAACGTCAACTCCCTTATGAAAGGTTGAAATTGCAAGGAAATAAAAATAAGTTATTTAAAAACGCAAATATAGCTTTGTATGACCAAGTAGTTCAACTTATAAGCTTTTCCTTAAGCTTAAGCAAAAAATTAACTTTTAATCTCACAGGTGAGTTGCGCCCGACCGAAGTTTAAATCATTAATGTTTATTATATTTATTTCGCAGAAGATTTTTTTCACCATTTCTCATCTCAGTTTTGCTTTATTTTGTAATGTAATAATTCAAACAAAAATGAAAATAATTTAAATAATTTTTGTAAAATAAAAGGCATAATTTTTATTTGAAACAAATGACATGGTTTGTTACAGGAAGTTAATATAGAAATAATTTCGGTATCAAATTACATCCATCATACAAGTTAAAAGCGGTGGTCTGCAATTGTTAGTCTGGCTGCTAATTCTAGATTTGATCAACGTTTATTAAAGCACTCAGTATCAGCTGCTTTTAATTGCAGAAAGTTCAAATTTCCATTTTAACTGAAATGCGAAATTAAATCACAAGCCACGATCAGAAGCTAAATTTGGAAAGACACTTCTAGTGAATTTAATGTCCTTAACTATTTCACCATATATTTGCAGTTTATTTCTCTTGATTTATATATATTTTTCTGGATCTCTTTAATTTATATATTTTCCCTGAATCTCTTTAATTTACATATTTTCCTGAATCTCTTTTACATATTTAATTTCAATGGAAATATTTTGTGTGAGGGAAAAATAAAAGAAAATTATATTTTCTTAAAAAAATAATATATTTCGAGGAAAATGAAAGACGAAATATAATAAATGATGCTTTTAAACTTTAAAAAAGAAAAAAAAACACGAAATTCGAAAGAAATCATGAGTAGATCAATGTTCTTTTTTCTCTTATTTAAATAAAATTAATCAGAAAAAAGCTAAATTTTAAACATCCTAAAGAAAAAAAGAGCTATTTTAAATGCTGTAATAATATTTTTAAGATTTAGTTCAGTAGAAATGTTGGAGAGTTTATTTTAGTAAGTTTAACAGACAGTTTCGAAGCTTCAGGATTCATTTATAGGGCCACAAACCACACATTTCTCAAAACTTTTGCCGGCACAAAAGTTAAAGTACATGAAATTATGCATCGAATGACACCTCATTTTTGATATTAGGTAAAGTAGTAGAGAACAATGTGAGTTCAAAAAACGTCGATTTTTAGCGTTTTCTGCAAAAGTATTATATTTTGGATTTTTAACCTCGTTTTTCTGATGCAAAATGCATCATACGAAAATTGCCGCTGTTTCGGTATGATACAGCATCAAATCCTGCATCAGAAGAAGCATTTGCGCGCATTAAGCTCACCTTCTTCGAAGGACAATTCCTTATAGAAAAACGCGCGTAATAAAATTACCCCAGAAAAGCGCTCTTCTTATTCGCAGCGCAGCACCCCTCTGCGGAGTTCTGCCATTTTGAGCTGCGTTCGAATGGCAAACACGATATTTTAGCCGGCAATCCCATGCCACACTTCAAAATGATTTCACTGATAGGATATTTCCGTCCAAAGCATGTAATGAATATGTGGACGTTTGGGGAAATCGAGTTTCGAACCCACGACCTTGCGGTGCTAAGTCAAAAGTTGTCCTCAATGTTATAGCCTCTCAGAAAAACTTGTATCAATCTGGATGAATATGAAATATAATTAAGGGAGAGGATAAAAAAATAATGTTAGTAAAATTGTTAAAAGAATAAAATTCTTCAAAATTTGAATATCGTTTATAAATAAATTATAATAAAATATACGTTTACTCATAAAATATAAAAAGGGGAAAAAATTCCTTAAACTTGTTCGTATTTAAGACACATAAAGCATTTGGTTGTAGATATCTTTGAATGACGAGAAATATGATTAGACAATATTTTTATACAAAAAGTAAAGATTTTTCATAAAATAAATCGGTATTTGCAAATATATTCTTAGGAATAATTACTTATATTATTCTTACGAATATTATTGGATGTCTAATGCTGTTCTTAATGAACATATTTAATATAAATACAACAAAATGAATTTTGCTAATTGCAATGTTCATTAACAAATTCATGCATTAATTTTGGCAGATGTGTGTGTATAACCATCATCAATATTTGCTGTTAAAAATTCCTTTAGTTTAAAAAAGGTACAGAGTTTTTCAAAATTTTTCTTATTATTATAAAATTTTGAGTGTACATAAAGTATTAATTATAACAACTTTAAATATTTTAATACTTATTTATTTAACTAACGAATTATATTTTTTGTTCTATTCTACACACATGTGAGCAGTTTGTCAGTTCCTTTTTTCGTTAAGATTTTAAATGTTTCTTTATGTAATTTTCGTATTTCAAATTCTCGCTTTTGGCGTTTATTTTGTTTGTAGGAAAAGAAATTAAAATTCACTAACCAATATGAAAAAGTCTACGTGGGTGAACATTTTTCAACTTTTCTTATTCAGGAAATTACATTTTGGAATTTAAAGTACCAAATCACATATATTGAGACCTTCTGGTATGCTATTTAATGGGAAAATAAGATAATTTTGTATGTTATTTTCTTAAGATAATTTTTGTCCGTTTAATTTATATTACGATTTATTGACAATTCATACGAAGTTTTCTCATTACAAATAAAGTAACGTTTTTAAAGATTTTATTTTCAATCAATTAATGTTGTCAATTTTTTATAAATTCTTTTTCTGAAAAACTGATTAAATTTAAAATTATTGTTACAAAATTCCCATGCTCCTGTAGTTTCAACAGAGATTTTCTCTTAGCTAATCAAAATTATATCTGGGTTTTTTTATAATGCAAGAAAATTATAAAATTTATACAAGAATCTCCAATTAAAAGCAATATTTTACTATCTTCAAATAATGCGAACCTGCATGAAATTGAATGATAAAATTTATTTCCAGTGAAAATAGTTTTCGGAATTTGGTTACATTATATTTGAAGCTGTAGAGGGACGAGACTCATGTTTATATAGAATACCGCTGTTGAAGACTTAATTCAATTTCAGGAACCATCTTTATTAGATGGCTAAGTTCCACAACACAGTACATTAAAAGGTACAAGACGCAAGACAGAGAACAACAACACAACACAAGTACACAGAAGAAGAGAGAGAGGCATCATGGGAAAAACCCGGATGGCTCTAGTAGCGCCATCTACCATAAAAAGGAGAAGGCAGTGAATTGTAACCGCTACAAACTCTTATTATATTTGGAAGATTACATTTGCACACTGCATACGATAGTTTAAGTCAAGAATAACAGCTTACATATTTTTGTCATTCATTTTTTACATTTCAAATGACTTTAATAGATCACAGAGTAGCAAGAAATGATACAAGTATCAAGTTACAAAATAAAATTAAGTAGAAGAGATGACTAAACAGAAGAAGCACTTCACCGTTATAATATTGTCTGAAATTTTTAACAGTAGAAAAATTGTTTTTAACTGTCGAAAAGTTACATTATTTATTATTTATTAAACCTTATTTTTCCTCTTCCTTCCTCAGATTTAGTTACAATGAAACCTTAAATTTTTATTGAGTTAAAATTATTTAAAAATTCAGGAAGTAATAGCGGAAGAAAAAAAACATCAAAATAACTAACTGTTTTCTTACAGCAGAACGCGAAAAATAATCTTCTGACATCTGTCGAAATCATTACATTTATCTCCCGATCTGAACCTACTAAAATTGTTACTATTTTTGTTATTAAAAAATAAGGGGAAAAATTATTAAACGAGTTAATACTGAAGAGAATGCAATCACAAATAAAAAAAGATGTGCATTTAAAAGTTTGTGTGATACGAGAAACATCCTTACTGCTATATATCAGACTGATTGCAATCATATTCACTTTTATATTAAAAGTTCAAAACGTCGGTGGGATAACATATCTGAAACTGATTTAATGCTTAGGTACATTTAACAGAAAATATGAGCCTTCTGAAATAGGTAAGAGTTTAAAGTAAGTTAAAAAATCTGAAAAAATTTTAAAAAGTAGAGTTCAGTCTTCACTAAGCTATAGATGCTTTGTAAGCTTTGTTTTTTAAAATAGCATTGTAACACTGATTTGGATGGGGGAAAAGGAATTTCGGAAGGTGAAAATAACAATCAGAATTGACACTTAAAGATTGTTTATTAGGTCAATATACGTTTCTAACAATTGATTCTATTATTACGAACTTAATGATAGTAATGTTCGACGGGGTAGAGGAAGTCAGTGTTGTCAGTCTTACAAACATACAGATCAAGAAGGCCTGCCTCTAGCTATGTAGATGAAATGATGTTTTTCCTACTGTCCATGCCAAAAGAATTTATCATGTTGCTGTTTAGTGATATATTTCATATAAAAAATTTAATGCAAAAGTATGCATTGCTACCCAACTGCTCGTAATTTAATAAGTTACTGTAATGCTATGGTTAATGCCAGAGAATGTTAATATTAAGGAGCATTTAATCAGACTGTTTTAAAGTAAGTATCAACAAAAATCGTTCGCAACGATTAATTTATAAATATTTAAGAAAATGAGCAATCGATACCGAAAGGACAATCAAGATCGAAAGGGAATGTTTTCTTAATGATGCACGACCCAAATATTTCGTTTGCTTTTCTGAAATCAACAAGTGCATTCAGAGAATAAATAATGTTTCCATACATCATTAATAGGAAGAGAAAACTTAATTTGAGACAAAATACGTCGTCAAACGTAGTTTTATTAAGCTGATTATTAAATTCCGCGCTTAAAATGGCAAAACTTAATCTCAGCGGGGTTTGCACGCGTGTTGAAATGCTTATCATTAATTAATGAGGAATTTATTAGCCTGAAATGAAATGAACGAAGGAATGAATTATTCGGTGTTTTAATTTAGAATAATGCAAATTCATTTGGAATTATTCATGATACAGCGTCTTATTTCAAATGCAGCAGAAGTTCGAAGAATCTTTCTTCTAGCTTTGGTATGTTTAATTTCGGTTTCTTTGTAAACTGCTACAGGCATGATTTAAGGGTTTATTACTTGAAACATGAAACTTGGGCAAGTTGGCCTAGTGGTTGGGATCAGTGTCCTCTAGGCTTGAGACCGGATTACATCAACAGATATTCTATGTAAGTGAGTCTTATACTATTTAAATCAATAGTCTAATGTTTCCCTCATGGTTTGGCATAAATGTTTGTGGGGGAGAGGGCGGCTGAAGTATCGGTCTTATTCTCTGACCATGGTTAAGACATCTATCAGAAATTAGTCCTGTAAATACTTCAAATCAGAAATTTAATACAATTAAAAAAACGAAGACTAAGTTCGAATATTTGTTACAAAAACACTATTTCCTCAGGGCTTAATAATGCCAATAGTTACAAATCTCATTCCTTTAATTTATTTTTAATAATATTTTGCTTGTTAACAGCCACAATAAGGTATAAGTTTATCGCGTTTTATTATTTATTATAAATACTTTCATTTCAACATTATTATTAACAATATCCTTTTGAAAGACTAGATTCTTCAAAAGTTATATACTATTGATTTCACCGAAACAACACTATGTGTCCTTGCTATAAAAAGAGATAAAGAAATTTGTATATTCTTACAATGCAAATAATTCGTAAGTATTCAACATGTTGATCGTTTTTGTATCAGTAAATACATATAGAGAGATGTTTTCTTGGACGAAAGTCAGATCTCTCACAAAAAAAAATCGCATTTTTGAATCCCTACCTGAAGGTGACCCTTGAGAAAGTCTATAAGGCCGGATTCTTTTATACTTCTTTCTTAAAATTACTTTAAGGGTTAGTTAGTTTTTCATTTCTTCGAAAATGTGTATAGAAATGTAATTATACCGCATGTCGATAAATATACCCTATGCGAAGGTTCAGATTTACACGCAGGGCAGAATCAAAGAGAATGAATACATCGCTGAATAAATAAATAAACTGAATATCCTGAATTGGAACAAGATTGGTTGCCCAAAACCGGAGCGAAGACAGGTGTAGCGCCATTCAAACTTTAAGAGGAGCAGATTTTTGTTTCTCATATCTCATTTGTTAAAGAATTGTCAGGCATGGATTTGGAATAGATTTTCATTGTTGAATTACTTTTTCGCAATTGGTTGACGCGGTGAGCTTTGATCATAAAAATGAACTTGCTCTCGAAATATTCGATTTAACAAAGGAATTCTGAAAGCATATTATTTCGCATGCATTTGTTTCGAATACTTTTAGTGTTTTATTTACACCAAGTGGCAAAGCTGATAGTGCTTATTTAATCATTAAGTCTGTGTGGAAAGCTTCGAAAAGAATGAAATTTATTGTGGCGCTTTCAACGCATGCAGATTAAAAACTACTCAAATACAAGTTGGGTACTAGTGTTTGTGACATGATCATGCCATAAAATGTCTTCTATAAAGCCCTAATTTATTGTCTTCTATAAAGACTCAATTTTCATGGTACTTACGTATTAACGCCACCGAGGCTACAGATTGGCCGTAATGCGCTAATAAAGAGCAATCTTGTTTACAAAAACCGCCAAATTGGCATTAATACGTAAATACAAAAACCGCCAAATTGGCGGCACTTAAAAACCGTCAAATTGGCGTTAATATGTAAGAACAAAAACCACCAAATTGGCGCCACTTAAAAACCGCCAAATTGGCGTTAATACGTAAGTACAAAAACCGCCAAATTGGCGTGAATACGTAAGTACAAAAATCGCCAAATTTGGCGGCACTTAAAAAACCATCAAATCTGTAGCCTCGGTGGCGTTAATACGTAAGTACCATTTTCATTAAATAAGAAAAAAATACTACCTGTATACTGATATTTTTAATATGCATTCCTTCAGACTTCCACCCGAAGAATTAAAATGTTACGCTTAATAGCTTTATAGGAAGAGAAAAACTTAGTTTAAAATTAACTTTTTCGAAATAATAAATTTTCTTTTTGTTTTACTGTTAGGACATATTAGAAAGAGGGTTTGTTCTTTTCTGCTGGTCAGATCTTATTCAGCGATGACTGGACTGAGGCAGGGAGGCAGTGAGAGAGGTGCCTCTTTCCTTTCTTAGTAAGAACATTAAAGAATGCTTTCGGTATATTTAGCTAATTATGTTCCTAAAGCTTTATTTTTATGTCATTTTTACAATTAAAGACATTGCAGTCATAAAATGTGTCAAAATATCTCTATTTTTACAACTCACTTTTATTTAACTTCTTCTATGTCTGTAAAGATTAAATTTTTAATCGATTTTGTTACCTCCTTCCAGATGGGCCAGAGATCTTAAATACTGTACAGTTGTGTGTTCCGGATGAGAAAATAATATTTTAATAATTTCAGGATTCTTTTATCAATTAACCCATTAAACTTAATTAAAATTTTATTCCAAATGAGAGCAGGACATCTGGCAGAGAATTCGAGAAAATTTTTGATTTAATATTTCATACTAATTATAATAATGAACTAACAAATGCATTAAAGGCGAAAATGCAGTAAATGATAGTTAATGAAGGATTAAAAAGAAAACTAAACAAAACATGTTTCCAATAGTGAAAAACAACAACAAAATATTTTTTTATAAAATAAATCAGGAAGTCAAAACGAAAACTATAAAACGAGGGCTCAAAACAAGACAATAAGGAAAGCAAGCCACAATAAATAGCTCAAAAAAGATAATCCATATTAATTATTCCTATCAAAAAAAAACCTACAGAAAAAGTTAAAACATTATCAGACTATAAATCTTATTTATTTAGTGTCAGCGCATGGAATTATTATCTTTGTTAGATTGCAATTTAGCAATAACAGACTTTTCGGCTTTACCAGTGCTATTTAAATAATTAGTATTTTCGCTACTAAAGCTTCTTTCAAACCTTGTGGCAACTCTTAACTTATCAACGGATTTTTTAAAAGTCTTGTTAAATTTCTCGATTAATTATTCCCTTTTGTAATCATTAACTGAATTGTTAATTGCTTTAACTTTTTACGCAATTTGCTTAATGGTTCTGTGTTTACTCATTTTTAAATCCTTTTTCTTGCACCGGACTATATGTTCGCCATTTAAACGGCGGAAGCTTTTTGGTGACTCAGGCCCCGGCGTCCCCCGACTGGGAGATTTCTTTTGTGTGAGTTCTGTTGATTGTCTGGCACTGAAGAAATACGTCTACGAAGAAATACGTGCGTCTGCGGGGTTCGAGATGCAGGTATTCTGATAATCGGATCTCGTCCTTGCAGACGTATCGATGACTAGAGAAGAGCGATGCTATAACAACAACTTTAAACGAAGTAATATGTGAATTTGATTCATATACTCCAACAGCGATGAGCGTGTGAATGATTGACGTTTCGAGAAACAATCAGCAGTAAGTTAAATGAGACAAAAAACTGTTGCGTCTATATGTAGAGAAGGCCGATAGAATTGTTCATAAGCAATTGTTGAACTTTCACCTAATTTGTTCAAAATTCACAAAGAATATGAATCAAAATCCGTGTTATATATCTGTGTCGAATTGGTAGAATTCTTGGCTATTTGCTTTGCAACGCTAAAAATTTCATGAACTCAGTCCAGTATCGGTTGCGGAAGTTCATAAAATGCTTCGGCCTAATGATTTAAAATTTCGATCGTTCTCCGTCAGGCAAGTGATCTAAATTGTAGGCTAGCTAGCTAAACCTAATCACTAGAGCTCAAGGGGGTTATTTTTTTAATAAGACTTAAGATAACGGGGCGGTTTCTCGCCAAACGTTAAAAATCTCGCCAACCATCCAAAAAGTCGCCAAATATCCGCCATGTTGGATGGTTTCAAGATGGCGTCGATTCTAATAACCGCCATTGAAAAAAATGCAAATAGTACATAAAATTGGAAATAGTACATAAAATTGCAAATAGAACATAAATTGTATGAATTTAGCATAAATTTTCTCAAATTCTGGTAACGTTTTAGAAATTCTGACAAAGTTTTAGGGTTGCCAACAAAATGGAGAAGCCCCGCCCCGTGTTCTTAAGTCAGGCCGATTTTTAATTACAAAATGTTATTGTGATTTGTTTCTTTTATGTTCTAAAATTTTGATAGAGAATTTTTATGAAAGTTTCTTTGATCTTTTTGTAGCGCTTGTATTTCATTTTCAGAAAGACTGCAGCAATTTTAACAATTGAATAACATGTTTGTAAATTTATTTTACTAGAAGTTCTCTGATAGACATGTGCATCGCCAAATCTTGTTTATCATTTTTTTCGTATCCTTTCATATAATCAAGAGTGGCTAATTGTTGAAGTTGGCTATGTTTTTAATATCACAAATAAAAGCTTAGTTAATCAAGAACTCAATCTTCTTTGTATAGTGCAAAAATGCTATGTATTCTTTTCCAGGATTTTCTTCCACTATGGCCAAATGTTCCCGACTGTATTCAAACGATAGGTATCGATAAGGGTATGGAAAGATTTTACTAATCCCACATAGTTTGCTTCTTTGACTCCTTTGCAACTCATCCCAAACTAATAATCTTAAACTGGAGATTTATCTCAGAATGCAGTTATCACCACTAACAGCCCACATAAATTGGAAATTCAACCAGACAAAGCAAAAAAACAATAAAAGAACACTGAAAGTTTCAAATGTTGGTTCAAAAAGAAAAAAACACTAAATAGAAACGTATCATTTGTGAGGAAACAAAGGGAGAAAAGGAATTGATACGGTGCATAAAATAACACACTTGCCTTCATGCATTGTGCGTGGGTGTAAATTTGAGAATAGAGATAAATTTTTGCTTTAATTGTGCTTAAAAAAATTGGTGGCCGAATCTGGGAAACAGATTTCCTTCATTGAACCGATGACACAATATTTGAAACTATTTTTTCCCTACTATAAAGTGTATTTCATAAAAAATTATTTACATTGTTTGGAAGATAAATAAACCAGAAAAATTCCACTACTTGTTTTTCATTAAAATTAATATTCTATCACTCTACATTAAAAATGTCCAGTTGGTCGAAATTCGGCGACTGTCCCCCATGATTTAAATGTCTTGAACTGACATATTCAATTTCGTTTTGAAATGTATTCATATTTTACTTGAAAATTGAGAAGAAAAGAAAATCAACTTTATCTTAATATTATTTCAAATATTATTTTTGAATTTTTCCAAGAAAAATGCCACCAAAAATAGTGAAAAATATTTTGTATAACATTCAGCCTTCACTAGTGCATGAAAATTATGAGTACTCGTTTTCAGGTAGATGCATCAAAAGGTATTACAGTTCGCATTGAATTCAATTTTATTAATGAGAAACAACAGCAATTATTTTCATGATACACAGACAATGGCTAAATAGAAATAACCGTCGGAAATTTCGTTTTTATTTATTTCCCACGCCTATATAACCTGCATCGTTTGGTTGATTAGCTCGTAAATCATAATTTATTATCAAAATATTATATAACAATGAGTTCAATGAAAGTACGTCTTATTTCGATTTCCATAAAGGAAAAACATGCATAAAAAATGGAACGAAACAAATCGCTGAAAGAAAATTTATTAGGAAAGCGTAAAAGTTGTTTTGTTGTTTTTCTTGCTCGAAAAGTCAAACGTCTGTGAGTGAAATGCCAAAACACGAAATTACATGAATCAACAGAGGAATTTATCTACAATGTTTCGAAGACTCCTTTTGTTTCCTGGTGAAGATATTCGTGTTTTAAACTGCACCTGTTTCTCAGAAAAGAAAAACAGGAGTTTCAATTGTATTTTGGATTAAACGAGACATTTCTCCGTCTGAAATTCAATCACCAGACTGCAGATTCTAAATTTCATTTTCATGCATAGTTTTGTTCAGTTTTTTTCGTTCAGATTCTGCGTATTGCAACTGAAAAAATAAAATGGGAGTGGTTCTACTTTGCTTCGCCACTTTTATTTACAATTTTTATATTCAATTCTTTTTCTCTCTCTTTGTCTAAATCCGATATATTCTAAGCATTTATGCAACAAACACTAGAAAACGCGGAGTGCAGAAGCCGTTAAAATTAAATTCAAATGCGTGAAGTTTTGAAGCGGCCGATTTGGCCAGCGCTGCATAAATACATGGAATACGAATTACGACTGCAAATTTGCATGAATTAGCATAGGCACGTGACTGGTTTCGATGTTCTGGACAGGCAGGGTTGAAGGATATAAGGTTTTCCAGAAACTTGACGTTTGATACGTGAAATGAAACGAAATTTTATGTACACATTCAGAATCCAATTATAGACAATACTTATATTGAAACTTTAATATTAAGTTTTGTCACCGATCACGATAAGTGGAGTAGTGTTCAATATGAATTTTTACTTAGATATATATGTGCTATCTTATATATTAAATCGTTGAATATCGTGAATCATGATTATCTTAAGTTTTTTCTCAATGTAATTTTAAATTTTACTCGCGAATTATAACTACATTTCCGACTTTATTGCAACTTATAGTTCAGTAATAATAAACACATAGATAACGAAGTAGAGTACAACCCCGGTTAACCAAACTAAAAGGGGAGAGCCATTTCGGATAAGGATTTTTTCGTTTAAGCCATGAGCGTCTATTACTACAGTGTGTTCGTAAAGTCATGGTACACTTTTGACCGGTCACAGGAAAGCAACGAAACAAGATAGACAGGAGACATCTTCACCAAATAGAAAGAAAACTCTCCAGGTTTGCATACCTGTTCAACGCAGTTCGACGTGGGCTCGTTTCCCTACACACATTTAAATGATAGTCCAGTTCTTCCCACACACGGGTATGGACGTCTGGTGTAATAGAGTGAATAACGTCCGTGATTCTCTATTTTAAATGATTAATGTCGTTGATACGTTCACTGTACACATGTTACTTCACATAACCACACAAGTAAAAGTCTAATGTCGTTATGTCCGGGGATCGAGGTGGCCATGCCTGACAGTACCCCTTTCTATCCACCGCTGGGGGAATGTTGTATCCAGAAACTCACGAACAATGTTGCCGTAGTGTGGAGGAGCACCGTCCTGTTGAAAAATGACACCTTCTGGAAATTGTGGAACTGCATACAATTGCAACATGTCAAGGTAGATGTCTGACGTCACAGTCGGTGCGTGGTGTTGCGTCATCACCTACGCGAGCAAACCGTTGCACTACAGACACTCTTTGGGATACTGTCCACTGTAGCGCAAGTTTCAACCTTTCGTTTCTGTTCTTCACAACAAGCGTTCATAATTGCACCATGACTTTACGGACACACTGTATTTTTTATCTAATAACTGTATGTAATTTTGAAATGTGTTGAGTGTAAAATGAATTCAAAACTCTCTTTGCAGGCTACACTTAGTATCTTTATTAAAGTTAAACCTCCGTCTGGCGCAATATGCCTGATAGGCGCAGGTAAGCAATATCGTAATTAATACGGTTAATACCCCTTAATTTTAATTTTAGAATTCTGAAATTAATCACTGACCTTCTTGGGGTGGCTTGAAAGAAAAAAAATGGGGACATCTGCAAAAAAGTCTCGCCTTGAAGATTATTTCCGTGCAGTTCAGTACGTGTTTTTTGGATTTGCGGTTTCAGAGGCATTTCGGATAGCCCGGTTTTAGTGGGGTGTCGGAACCTCAAAATTTAAAAAAAAAATGCTAATTTGAGATTTTTTGCCATTTTAAATCCTCTACATTTTTATCTTTCTAAAAACGCTTTATTTTAATTTTTACAATAATTAGAACTGTGAAAATTCTAGTTTTAAATCATCACCGAAGCAAGGCAAAAAAAAAAATCCCTTTTCGGCAAGCTTGAAGGCAAAGGTAGATTCCTTTACGCTAATGTTACAAAACTAATGAAATATTACATATTGATCAATACTGACATAGCCAATGAGTTTATTGTTCCTACACATTAAAATATTTACTCTGTGATTCTGTTTTCATTATATTTAATTTTTTACTATATCAAGGTTTTATCATTCCATTTTTCATTCCAAAAAGTTATGATAGATTGTGTATTATAATATTTATACAATAGTAATTTTTACATTAAAAATATTAATCAAGAAAACATTTTAATCCGGAGCAAAGTCAGGTATATGAACTTGTTTACCGTATAAAAAGTGGAAATGAATGAGGCTGATGAGATCTCATAAGTTCTAAGTAATTCTTGCTGTCAAAAAACTTTCAATATAAAAGTAGTTCGTTATGATAAGGTGACAATTCCCCTAACTGAAATTTTCTTTCTATCTTCAATCGTAACGGAGCTATGGGGAAAAGAAAAATTGGAGGGGGATTAAATCTCGCTTTTCATCTCATAACTTCTAAGCAATTTTAGCTGACAAAAACTTTTAATATAAAAGTTGTTCGTTCTGATAAGGTGCTAATTCGCCTAATTGAATTTTTTTTTTCATTTCTTTGTCGTAGAATTGAATTTTTTCCTATCTTTAGGCATTTTAGATCATAACTTCTAAAAAATTGTAGCTATCAAAAAAGTTTCGATACAAAAGTTGCTTATTATAAAGAGGAAATAATTCGCCTATTTTGAGTTTCCATTCTATCTTCATTCGTAAAGGAATTAAGGGAAAATGAAATTTTCAGTCCCGCACAATTTCCACCCCCTTTTAGCTGGTTAGCCCATCTACAAACTCGGTCGAGATTTTAACCGACCTTACAACATATCCCTCGCCGGTTAAAATCTAATCAAAAATACTCTAGTTATCGTGTTAACAAGAAAACATCAGCAAAAGCGTTATATAAATACGTCTCTACTAATAATAAGGAAAAGAACATTTCGCCCTCTATTCTCATAGGGATTAGAGCTACAAGAATGAAAGAGGGTGGAAGAAACTGCAAATGACGAGAGCTTTCTGACAAGGGGTAACATGCATAGGTTACAACGTACTTTAAGTTAGGGGAGAGAAGGGGAAGGGTGGGAAAATCACTTTTCAACTCATAAACTTCTAAGCAATTGTAGCTATCGAAAAAGTTTAAATGCAAAAATTGTTTGTTATGATATGGCAATAATTCGCCTACTTTGAATTTTCTTTCTATCTTCAATCGTAAGGGAATTATTGGAAAATGAAAATTTCCACCCCCCACCATTTCCACCCCCTTTGAGCTGGATAGCCCATCTACGAACTCGACCGAGATTTTTACTATCCTTACAACATATCCCACGCTGGTTAAATTTAGATCAAAATAACTGCAGTTATCGTGTTCACAAGATAACATGGGAAAAAGCGTTATACATACATATATATATATATATAAACTTTTTAACAGACGGTGGTTTGGGGTTCTAGGGGTCATGATCGGTGAAGATCTGCAGAAATTTCCCGAAAGTCGTGTCATGAGAACGATTGCAATAGGAAGACTTCCTATAAGGAATCTACCTAAAAAAGTGGTGACAATCAGAAACAGATACGTTTTCCAAGTTCAAAAAGGAGGAATTCTTTGGAAAGGCTTACGTTCATAAAAGTAGTTTCCCGGTTGTTGCTGTGCAATATATGGGACAAATTTTTGAAATTTTTCAAATTCAAAGAAATTGAAGAAATGCATGCATCCTAATACCCAAGAACGCAACTATTAGTGTAAATAATATGATACGTTGTCCTTTCCCACAGAACAAATTTGTTCAAATTGGTATATATGATGCCACGTCAATATTTAACAAAGAAAATGTCAAAAAATTTAAATATTAAAAAGCTAAATATAGAACCTGAATGTCATGGGTTAAGTGTTTGATTTTACCTTATGAAAGCTTATTAATTAAGCTTGATGGCTGATATTTTGTTCGTCTTATTAGCGTTTTTAATGTTATTTCCTTTTTCTTTTGATGTTTGTTCTTGTGGATTTGCTACCTGGGTTTCTTTGTTTTGGGAATTCGGGCTATGAGAAGCTCTGTATTAGCCTAATGGCTTGCTTCTTACAGAAAATTTCCCAAACATTCTTTTGAATCCATTTCGAAATAGTTCTTAGTCCTTGAAAAAATGAACTGGAATGGATTCCTTGTTTTGTTCTTCGCTTTTCGTTTGCTTCAAATTACTCTAGTATTGCTTGTATTACCTTCCTTTTTTAATTTTGGCTTTATTTGTTTATCTGTCTAATGTTATATGAAAAATGCCATGAATCGCCTCGATAAAGCAAGACTATAAAAAATCAATATTATTCTAATTTACAGACAACGTAGGAAAAAGAGATAGAAACAAAATAAAAGAAACGTAATAAATAATTACATTAAAAAAATGTCAAATGTATAGAGTATGGGGCCGGAGCGTTCTGAAACGTTAATATTTTTACATTAAAATGCGGGGTTTTTTTTCGAAATGAAGTTTTTCATATACGATGTACTTTTTCTCAGAAACTACTGCGCATAGGTATGCAATTTTTTGTTACACATTCATTATGTTTCCGAATATGTACTGAAACGAGCTTTTTTCAAAAAAACTAAAAAATATATTTTTTAGAAATTTTTGTGTGTGAGAAACTCATTAAATTCCACTATGTCTTATACAATATTTTGTAACAAAAATTTAAAAATCCAAAATTTAACGAAAACTCATTTCAGTATAACCAAAAAGATGTACTTTACTAACATACAAAATTTCAAATACATATCAATAATAGATTTTGAGAAAAGGTACATGGGTACATACAAATGGTCAGTTTTAATCATTGTCGGTATAGGGGTTCCAACTCCCCTTTACCGAGATTTTACAGTATACGTGCAAAACTAGTAATACAAGTCTCTTTTCTTATAGATCTATCTTACTTGCCCTTAGATTAGTTTAGAATAGACTGATTGGAATCTATTAGCTTTGGTTAGGTTTAAATTAGATTAGGTTAGGTTTAGATTAAATTAGGTTAGATTAGATAAGACTTTCGAGTATCTAAAAGTTTAACTAAATAATTCGGTATTGCTATCTCACTCTAAGACATTTATTAATTAAGTCTAATAAGTTTCAACTTTATACTTCGGTAAAATTACTTTTTAAAAAATAAAAGGTTCTTAATAGAATTTTCATCATATCGTACATTTTACTGTACTGCATTGACTTTGTAATCAATTTAATTCATTTTCTCCAGTTTTAAGAATTGTAGAAACAAACAATTCTCTTCTTACATAACATTACGTAAAGAAATTAAAAATACTCTTTAATTACATTTATGTAGAAGAACTAAGGATGTAATCATGCAGAAATTATTGACAAAAATTAAAAAATGTGTTTCTCAGAAGTAAAAAATTTATTCCAAAAACAACTTTACTCTATCATATATCAAAGCTGCATTTCATAAAAGTTTTTTAACAACTAATATTCTTATTACCAATCTGGTAAAAATAAATTTTGAAAAGAAACAAAATCGTCTGTTATTTAATTAATTAAATTTTAACTAAAACAAAGATAAAATTAAATATAGATATGACTTTAAAAATCGTTCGCAATTGATACCAAGTTAAATTTAATTAAACCAAGATAATAAAATATAAATATTGCTTACAATACGGAGATGCTACAGTCGATAAATAACAATAAATAAGATACATTCTTTTCTCTTCCATTTATGTAAAGTAGCATTCTTGGATTACTTACATTTGCATCCGATTCAAAGTCATATTACTGGTGTCAATTGGGTGGCAAAAGTGGGGAGGAAAAAATTTATAGACACCTAAAAGTAAGCGGGATTATAGAGACAGACAATAAAATTTAAAAATTTAGTTAAAGAATTAGCTAGCTTTAACGAACACTATTAATTTTTTTTATAATTTCTAGCTTTAGGCACCTAAAATGAAATACAAATTTAATTTTTCCCGCAAAAAGTGGAGGGTGACTTTCCCCCTCACCGCCATTGGACCATATTGCCACAGTTTCATGATGAACGGAAATTTTTATTCGCGTGGTTATTTGCTTGGCCTTTTTTATCTACTGCGTCTATCAGTCTATATTTTTCTTTGTATATATAAATGTCCCTAATGGAGTTAAAAAACTGCCCATGCCATGTAACATCTAATTGCACGTTGCCAGCGCCATCTTCACTTTCTTATTTCTCCTGCAAAATATGCTTTCGATTTCAACATTAAAATGGCACAGCGCATTTTATGGCCAAAAACATGTTAGCTTAATTTAAACATGCTGAAAAAAATGAAAACACAGCAACCATAATTATCCAGCTTATTGGATATATTTCTTAGCATACGTAATATCTCAGAGAAACTTGGTTTACAGATTCCATAAAAAATTTGATGAAATAAAATATGAAAGCAAAATATATTATTACCTGAACTTTCAACAATGAAAGAGAAACACAATTAAATATTTGTTTAAACAATGAAAACGTTTTGAATTGCGTTGCAACAATGAAACGTATCGTTGCAAATTATGCAAATAATATTTTAAAATTTTATTAAAATTAGAGAAAAAATTGTATTGCAACTTAATCGGTATTATTGTAAAGGTAATTTTTTGAACTTTCAGATGGTGTAAAAATGACTTTTGTGCTGTAATCTGTTCGGAAGTTATTAAGGAAAAACGCCGAAATTTTGCTTAATTTTTAATTAATTAAAATTCTAATTAAAATTTCAAAAAAGAGCTCCAAGTTGCGCATTCCCACCCTCCAAAATATGTTTATGCCAAATTTTGTAGCTCTAGTTCCAGTGGTCTACCCATAGAGCACCAAAACATAGAAAGACAGACACACACATTCTCCTTTATTATTAGTAGAGATGGGTTCCATTGATTATTTATTTATTTTTGCTTGTATATATTGTTATCATAGCTAATTGTGGAGTATTATTTTTAACAGTACGCATCTGAAAATTACTTTCTTGTCATACGAATCTTTTGATGACAATAAGACAAGAATGTGCGGTTAATTTGAGATATCAAACCGCAATTTTACATATTTTAAGTAAGTCAACAACAGCTGGAAGCAAATAAATAAATATTCACTTTATCTCGAAATCTTAGTCATAAATAAATATTTGTTTGTTTGTGAAGATAGAATTATATACATTTTAGGATTATTTCATTCGTAAGTAGTTCACTTTATTTCTTAAAATATTAGGTATTTAAATTATATTCATCGACAATATTCTTTTATATATGTTTGATATGTATCACAATCACTGCAAAAATATAAGAAATAACAGGAAATGAAAAGGATTTGGAAAAAAGGTGAACTATATTTGTACTGCATATTTAGCAAGGAAAATTATAATGTAGGGATTAATGATCAGAACAAAGAAAGTCATCTCAAAATTAAAACATTTATTCAAAAAACCAACTTTATTCTATGATCTAAGAATGCTGCATTCCATGAATATTTTTAAGAACTAATTTTTTTGTTGTCAATCTGATAAAAATTAAATTTAGAAAAGAAACAAAATCGTTTGCTATTGATTCTAAATTAAATTTTAACTAAAACTAAGATAATAATATGGACAGAGATGTCTTAACAAGATCGTTTGCTATTAAAACTATATTTAATTTACTGAAAACAGACATGATTATTGTTTATAATATAGAAATACTACAATAACACAAGGAACAATTTCGTAAAAGGCCCATTTTTAACTGAATTACAAAGCACACCAATTTATAGTTATTTCTTCAATAAAGGCAGCACTCTTAATAACATTTAATCAAAAGTATTATTTAAAACGGTATATATGATAAGAGCTAAAGACAAACCAAATCGAAGTGAAACTGTCTTGCAAATCGGCCTTCTGAGAAAAAAATAAATAACTTCTTGAAATTACTTACATAAAGACCTTAGTAACTTGAAGGGGGGGGGGGAAGCATACGTCTTTTTCGATTTATAATCACCTGCTCTTAAAAGCATAGAAAATTTCCCTTTATTAATATATTTTTTATTTTCCTTCATAGAAATAAAATGGCAATGAAATCAAATTTCATTTTGTACTAAAATGTTCTCAACATCGACGAAGCTAATGAAATAAAAAAAACAGCTAATAGGAGAAGTCTTACAGAACGAAATGTCCATACAATTAGTTGTCACCGAAAACGACATTCAGTTTGATTGAAATCCATTTAATGGACCATAAATTGGCAGTTTCTGCAATCTGATGGCTGTTTGAAAGTGAATGCGTCCTGTTCAACCACTCAGGGAATCGCACCGGAGAAATTGCTCAAGTGGAAATCGTATAAAAACGATGAAAAATTTCCATTACAATGCTTATTGTTGCTGTTTTTTCCAACTCGAGATAATGCGAGCGAAAATGTTCACGTCCGCGGAACAATGATTCGTAAATTTAATGTTCAAGATAACTTTTTTGAATAATTTTGAGAATAAACAATGAAGACGTCTCTATTCTAGAAATTTCTATCGCGCAAACGCATTTTCATGTTAAATGATTGCTGGAGAATTGTTTTGCCGGTTGAATTTTGCTTTGAAAAGGAAAGCTCTCTTTGGTTTTTTTAAACTAGAGCATAACTGCGAGGGACTTTTTCATTTTTATGCTAATTAAATGCGCTTGTTGAATAAGAATGAAAAGAATTACAAGGTCAATGGATAATTCTTAACTCTTTATTAAATAAACCATATTGCGTTTGTTCTGTACTTGAGTATGCACAAAAACTAATTTATGCAGGATATTCAAAATGACTTGACATCACCTTCGATTCTTTAAATATTGCTCTCGACACATCTATTAAATTAGGAAGCCGCCTAAAAATTACGGAATTCTACGAAACCGATTAAAAATTTTAGATAATTGTATTTTCAGAAGAAGCACAAGAATTTATTCTATATGGTCCTCATTCACAAAATCTTCCATTGCGTAAAATGATCCCCATACTCTTATTCGTGACCCGTCAAAATAGCCCAAGCCATAAAAAGAAACCCAACAAAATAGCCCCGACAAAATAATGGTTTATTTTTTATTATTCAGTATTTGAATTTGGGTTATTTTGACGAGGGCTGTTTTATCTTGGGATTTTTGTCAGAACTATTTCGGTATGGACTATTTTGTCGGGGCTCTTATGGTTTGGGCTCTTTTGACGGGGTACCATTGTAATAACATGATGGGCAAATTTCCCATGTACAGAAAAAGATACCGATTAGCCGACCGAATGACTACCGATATGGATACCAAGAATTGAATTTATGAAGGTTTCTCATATTTCAAGGTCATAAGCCAATTACATCTGCCAGTATCGGTTACATGCGACTGTAATATGTCAGCGACTACGAATTAGATCAGTTGTGGCGCGTTTTTAAAAAGGAAAAAATCACTATTAATGATATAAGTGCTTTATAACGAACAATAAACATGTTTCAAATCCAACAGTCGACTACATGTGTTAGAAATACAGCTAAGCTTTCTTGATGTCTTTCTTGCATATTGGAAATTTCGGGATGTGTTGGCTATCGACTTCAGTAACGTCTGGCTTTTATAATTACTTGATAATAAACCCCCTTTTTAACAGTACTTTAACCCATTAGAAGGCCGTGGTAAGTATATTTACCACCAACTTAATTAATTTTTAACTGCAATTTTTAAGGTTGGCATAAGTTCTCGCCAGATTTTTCAATGAAGCAAAAACCTAGATGTTCCAATTTCTTTTTTCAAATCATAAAGAAGTGTCTGGACTTGATAATTAATTATTAATTAGCAAAATTAATTAACAAAACTTTAATGTCATCAAATACGCTAAATTAATTTTTTTTCTTAAATGAATCTCACTCCAAAAGAAATTTAATTGAACATTACTAGAAAAAAATTGACTTTTAAAGGGTTGAGTAGCCACAAGAAATTTTTCTTAAATTGTGTATGATTAAAACTTTCTCTGCAGTCTCACTTTGAAGAAACAGCTGTAATTTTGTTTCAGCTTAATGATTTCTTAATATAATTTTTAAAGGAAAAGATCATCTAAGAAATGTAATCCACTAAAGTTGCATTATATAATTTTCTATGAAATGTATTTACTCTTAATTGAATCTTATTTGTGAAATCTTAATTTGTAATCTAAGTTTACATTTTTTTTTCAAATGCCGAAAATATGATTTCCGTTTAAGTAAATAAAAATGCGTTTATAACTGATTCTTTATACTATAATATCCTCTGAGAAAAAAATTAAAAAAAATTGTATCAAAATTTAATTTCCTAACATTTGAACTGCGAAATGTATAATGTGACGAAAAAAATTGAAAAAAGAGGTTTTTACCTCTGCATTAGCTAATGGCGTTTTTCGTTAAAAAGTAAACATTATATACTTAGCAATTGTAGTATTTCTTAATGTTACACATTTTCATATGTATAATGTTATATATATATATATATATATTAATATATCATTATCTAAAATATCATTCTTCGAAGCTATGTCCTTCATATTCAAGGTTACGAAACTATTTTCTATAATTTTTGAACAATTTCTCTTCTTATTGCACTTAGAAACCAAGTGATCCATAAAAGTATTTGTAATGTTATCTTTAATAGTAGATCATGTTAATTGCTTACTCTAGATTAAATATATACAGAAATATGGAGTCTCGGACTAGTTAATTGTGAAATGAGTATTTCTTGAAAACATTTCTGAAATATACTGGAGATAAATTTTAAGATCTTCCATTCGGAAACATGATTAAAAAAAGAAATGTTTTAAACTTCCCGGCTTTATTTCTTCAGCAGGATATTGCCTATTTTTAAATATTTTTAAATTACGTATT
Source organism: Araneus ventricosus (assembly GCA_013235015.1). Classification (NCBI taxonomy): domain Eukaryota; kingdom Metazoa; phylum Arthropoda; class Arachnida; order Araneae; family Araneidae; genus Araneus; species Araneus ventricosus. Next base: position 116,784 of record BGPR01002183.1, on the reverse strand, counting down.
CATAGTCATTTTGAGATTCCCTGAATTTATTAGAATTTTGTAAAGAAATATTAAGAAGTGTATTAAGAAATATATTTTACTATACTCTCGTGTGCAGTATCTTATGTATGAGATAGTTTCAGCTTAACCATTAAAAACGCAATGTTGCCTTTATAAGCAACATTCCAAATTTTGTCTTCTAAAATATTGAGAATAAGACTGAAGCTCTAATGACAGTTGTTTCGAATAGGACACATTTACAACATATAAATAGCACCCTGAGTGCCGATAGAAAAATTAAAAATAAATGGATGTTTTTCACTTAAGGCTGCATCTTTTTTTGCTTTATTTATACGCTTGAGAATGTCATAATTTATTCTACAGTATTTAAGGAAATTCCTTATCCGTATTATTTATTAGTTATTAAAATTCATTTGTGTTTAATATTATAGAATTTTATCAAGGAAATTTTTTTTGAAATAAAGCCCAGTGTTGCCAGTTGGTAACCAACTATGTTTTAGACAAGGAGCGGACTTAAAATAAGATTTTTTAAAGCATTTTTACCATGTTTGATTCAAGAAATGAAAGTCAAACAACATTTTTAACTTAATTCTTTAAAAATAGGGCTTTTAAGGGTTAATAAAATCCATGCAGTTGCTTAATATTAAGATTTCATCATCTGCTTAATGTCATTTTAAATTAGTATGAAGCCCAAAAATTACCTCATCTATTTCAAATAATCTGATGTCAGAACTTTTTTTCTGAAATACACTTGTAAAATTAGAATTTAACCAAAACGAATACATTAAACGAAACACGAAAGTTTAGATATTACGTTGATTAGGAGTTATTTTTATTCGAAACGAAAGTAATCACTGACTAATTTTAAGATAATTATTTATATTATATGCCTAATTCTTTCTAACACATTTATTAACAAAATTTGATTTTCCTAAATCGAATGTTTTAAGCTTAATTACTGAGAAATATGAACTGTTTTAAGTTAAATAAATCTGAATATTCTTAATAATTAACATAATTATTTTTATCCATAAACTGTTTAGTTTATTATATTAGAACAGCAGCTAATTTTTGTCTTAAAAAACAATAAACTAAACTCCATTTCAACAGAATTATTTAATATAAAAAAGTTTATTCCATATATTTGAAATGAAAAGCTGAATTCTGTTTTGAGAGGACACTCTGCTTTAGGTGATTGAAGCTTGACAGACATAGTGTTACGGAAGCAGTCCAATAACTGAAAATAAAGCTTTATTTAACGAATATTCCAGAAACTCGAAGCACGGGTAACACGAAAAGAACAGCACTTGCACAGTTTAACAACACAAGCAGACAGCAAATCACTAATAATAACAGTAATAGCACGAACAATAGAGCTCAGCGTCCAACAGCTGACCAACTCGCAATGCGAAATAGACTCTAAAGAGATTATTTCCTCATTGATTAGGTCGGTATTTATACCCTTTTCCGACAGGTGTGATGTCACAAGAAATCTCTCGAATATTCTCCATAATTCCGTCCCTAATAGAGATGGAGCGACAATTCCTGTATTTTCGAGAACTTTAATTTTGTCGCCAAAGTCATCAAATTTGTAGCCAAAATGGCTTCCAAGGACAAGGGGTCATTGACTTCCATTCCCCAAGTATCTTATAAAACCTCTGTAAATATCTCTTTCCAACCATAGGACTATCATGGCCTTGAAAAGTGACATTACAGGTTCCCAACGATATGGATATTAACCCCATAAAGTCAATCTAGTATTGCTGATTTTATGGAAGTTTAGAGTGAGCTGCAAATTTCCATGAAAAGTAGGAAAAGTTGGAAAGAGTATCAGTCTATCTTTCTCTGATGAGGTATTTTCTTTTCATTAAGTATAGAGTCTTCATATTAAGTCTTTCTTAGTCGTACGTTTTGCTAAAAATATTCCACTGATGTTAATAAATAACTCATCATTGTAGATAAAATACTGTCATGGTTTGCTATTTCTATCACTCAGGAAAATAATAAAAGCATTAATAATACTTATACTCTTACGCTTATACTCTTTTTTCTTTAGGATTTATGAAAGTTGAAAACAAGCAATAGTTTTAAGCTCATTTAGTTGCATAAAAATTTATGAATACTTAAATAAGCTTTATTCGAGATTTGTACTTTTTCTCGTTATATTCTTTTTTAATTTATTTAGTAAATTCTTCTTAAAAATACAAAGCCCTTATTTTTAGCATATCATTTTCCATTCCAATAAAACGGCATGGAGAAAATTAAGATCGGCAGAACTTCCTTCTTAAGTAATGGCAACGCCATGATTTTACATTTGTGAGCGTCGCCTGGCAACGGCAGAAGGAACTTTAGACTAAATTCAGCGTTGTTAACGGATAGTTGAGATTGTAAAACATATATCTGTAAATAAATCCTTTTATTTTCCTTCTGTTTCTTTTACAGTATACTAGCAGATATACCCGGCGTTTCTCGGGATGAAAACATTTTCAAGTCTATGAACTTGTAAAAATTCGAACTTGACTAAGCAGTGTTTCGCAGCAGCAACTTTCGTTCACACATTTTCGTTTGACCTCTCCCTTGTCGTCTGACCTTTTGGCCAGCACTTCCTTTTGTATCCACAATTTGAACCACCTGCCATGAGTCTAGCAATTCTTGGAACTTCACATTTCCTTCCCCGTCATTACTACGTCGAGAACAGAAGCTATTTAATATCATGGTTTTTATTACAATAATCCCATATACCGTTCTCTTCTTTTTGGTTCTATGTGCCTGATCGGAAAAACACCCGATAGTGTTCCTTCTTTTTCTCTTTAGATCTTCTCCCTTCGAAACCTTGTTAGGTTAACTGAATAACCTTGAATGATTGTACACACTCATTAGGATCATTTAAAAGTTTGTCAAAATTAAATGAAGCATCGTATAATGATAGTTATCAAATAACATCATTGGATTGCTGTGCAAATATATTGAAAGTTGTTGGTTGTCACGGAGAAACTAGTTTCGTTTGATATTCAACCAACGGTATGAAACATGCTTTAAGTCATTAACCTTAAATATATCAGAGTTCCGAAATGAATCATACGAATAACTTTATAAAATTAATTAAAAACGCAAAATTGAGGCTCTTCATTTTAGATTTTCAGCCAATTCATATAAAATGATCTCGTACTCCCTTCCTCATTTAGTGACACTGTTTTGTATACTTTGAATATTCAGAAATAAAATCTGTTTTATCTCCTAATTTTTATATTTACTCGACCAAATGTTGAATAAGAAAGTTTCATCGAGTTATTTTCAGCAGCATGTTCTAAAAATGAAAACTATTTTCAGTATTTCAAATTACCTATCTTTAAATGATATTGGATCATTCTGAATAAGTTTTTATCTACATTCAGGATAATCCTTTTAATATTAAACACTATTAAATTTGCCTATATAAAGAAAAATTGCTTCTGAGAAATCTAAATTTTGACACTGAGCCGGTTTATATTGGTAATGATCAACATTTAAAGAGCAAAAATATTCTCCGAAAGTGTATAAAATTGTTCCATTATTGTTCAGATAGTTTTCTTGTAGCTAATTTTTCATGCATAGTATAAAGATTTCATAAATTTTACTTAATAAAATTAAGTTTTGTGCTTCTTTTGACTGAATCAAGTACTTAGTGTTCAATTAAATTTTAAAGTATAAAATGGATTGTTATCTCTAAAAAACTCAGACGATTTATCTCTTTATCAGCAAATGCAAGCGAGGATTTCTCAACTTCATTATTATATCAACAGAAGATATTTGGATTCCACAGACTTATCGCGCGTCACATCTTTTCTCTACAGTACATTCAAATCCGTCATATTTTTTAATCAATAATTAGTAGTGTTGATGTGGAATTTACGGTACCCACTCACTTCGCTCCTCTTGCCGCCAAGAACGGAGATGAGAGAACATTTGTTTTTGTTACGCAATAATATTTTTAACGAGTGACATGCGTGCATGCGCGGAAATTAATCTTTTCATCGGTGTTTTGCACATCACCCCACATTGCGCCTCGTTTTGATTAGACTGTTTTCTTCATCTCTTCGATGTGATTGGTCGATTCATTCGTATTTGAATAAAATTTCTTTAGGAATTCTTCGGTTTGAATATTGGTTCAGTACCATGTATTTTATTCTGTGTGTTTCGGTTCTCAATGAATAAGCGAAGCTACGAGTATTCCGCTATGCTGAAGGCGAAGGCGCTGATGTTTTTTTAACTTAAAAAAATTTCCCCGGTACACGCTTGAAATGCCGCAGGCATTTCGTGCTGAAATTCTCGTTTTCGGAATTTTTTAGTAAAACCTAGATTCCTAACTTCAATGAAAAAGCGAAGCTAGTAGAAAAAGAAGTTAAAAAAATTTGCCTGGTACATACTTGAAATGCCGCAGGCATTGCGTGCTCCATCTCTCCTTTTGAGGTGACGCATGCGCAAGAGAGCAATAAAAAGCGCACTGCACATCCAAAACAGTATTTGGCGACGGCACATAAAATTGCGCCAAGAAAAATTAACGAGAAACAGGTGGGTACCATAAACTCCACATTTACCAATTGGTAGTGTTGATGTGATACAGTTGCTATGTGGTTTGGTTGTTAAATTAGCCGCTTAGAAGCCAAAGCGGATAAGTCGATTTTTTATGTCTTCTGGTTTGTGCAAACTTTGATGGAATTAATAACATTATTTCTAGTTATTAAAAGATTCACTCGTTGCTTCAGTAAAAGACTATATCACTAATTAAATTAATGAACCAAAAGTTTTAAAAATTATTAAATTAAAAAACTTGAATTTTCTTTCAAGACTTATCCGAATTAGCTTCTGAACGACTCAAATATTACTTTTTAACTGCAAAAAAATTTTAAATGAGCTTTCACCAAATAGTTTCAAGCATTTCATTTTACAAAAACTATTTGAAAATATTATATCTGCTCCTAATGAATTTTCATCAATTTTATTTTCTTAAATCTTCTAAAATACAGATTTTTAGCCATATTTTCTTACAAAAATTCATTTCCTTTCACTGTAGAAAATGTTAAAAAATATGTCTGGTTTTCCTTCCTTCGAAATACTACTATTAATTAAAAATAATATTTGATTTAAGCAAAAGCAGTGATTATTGCTGACTCAAAATCATCATTAAAGCACTATAAAATTTTTATATGAAAGGTTATCATTATTACTTTGAAAACAATAACAAATTTTCTTATATTAGTATAATAATTATTATGCTTTTATTATTTAATTATTAAACTTAACAACCTGTAGGTTAGTTTAAAAAGGCAACCTGTAGTAACCTATTAACCTTCCTATGCCTAGATTTCCACGGATTGGAAGCAAGTCTAATTTCTGCTGTATCCTGCTATTTTCACAGGCTAGTGTGTTTACTTAGTACTTTTATAGCGTTGGATTATAATATACTAATAAAGATTTTGTTAGCTTTGCTACAAATACTGATTGCCAAAATGTTCTTTTTGATCAACCTTTTCGAATCATGGTTATTGTAAGACGGAGATCTAACATTAATCAATCAGTAAAGAAAACCAGTTTGGGTTTATGCTAAATAGATTCTATAAACGTCACATCTTTTACCGATATAAATACGGTTAGAATTGTGATAACGGTTGTAATAGTAATGTAGTAGAAGTATTAGAAATGACGAACTATTATCATCGCCCTTCTGCTGACCCAGGCTAATTCTATTTTCGTAAGTATGTTTAACCGAGGATTAAGATTAAATCGGTTGTATTTATATATGCTTATATTTTTATCATCTAATAAAGATGTCTATTTTTATTAGTCGTCGTCAATTATCTTGTCATTGTCATGAATGCATCTAAATACAAGTTAAGTAAACTAACTGGGTTACTGTTTTATTAGATGTATTACTCATCGCGTTTCGTTGAAAACCAACGGTAATACAAGAGATTTGCATATAAATAACAACTCGCTTGGCTCAACGGTGTTTTTACGCGTTTGAAAAAGTTGCTTCTAAATAGTGATTGGAAAACTATACAGTCAGAGGATTACTGTTGATTTTTTTCTGCCAATATGTGCATTTCTGGTTGTTAAAAATTGATATTCATATTTCGGGCTGCGGAATATTTTTGCACCCAAAATGCAGTCGAAAATACAAAAAACTTCAAGTTGTTTTGCTCTTTAAAATATACCCAATACCTACGATTGACGAATATATAAACAAACTGAAAAATGCAGAATGGGGAACGGGATTGGCTGTTCGAGTGCGGAGAAAGACAGGTCTCAGTCACGGGTGTGAGGAGCATGTTTTGCTTTGCCTTATCTCCTTCAGGTGAGGATGTGTAGGAAATGAGTTTTTGCCGCTGAATGACTTCTCCGAGATGGTGTGACGGGAAATTTTGATCGCAAAAATCTCCTTTCACCTGAAATATTCGATTTGACAAAGGAGAGTTTTGAATTTCAGAAACTCTGAAAAATCTGACAGATTTTCATGGCAGACTTCGATGCTGTTCATTGAAAAGTGAGCTACTGAAGCAAAGTAGTTTCTTCTATTTTAAAACACCTTTGATCAATAATATATAATTTCGGTTTGCCAAAAATTGTACATTCATGAAAAACTTTATGAGCTTGCATTAATTCTGAATTATATATCGTATATTCAAATATAAACACTTTTGATTATTCTTTCAGCTGTTTTACCTTGGTCTTCCCGATAAAAACATTTTGGTACATATTAGATATATATATATAAATAAAATGTATTCGAAATTGTAGTCGTTACGTAACAAAACAGGCCGAGATAAATTCTAATTTTCATTTTACTATGGGAGACTGACGGAATGTACGTACATCATGCTTTAAGTTTCCATGCCAAAAGGAGGACAGAAGATCCCCGCATTTTCTCAGGTAGGGATTTAACAGATAGACATGTGATCAAAGTGACGGAATAATAGCTATTTTTAGTATATTACGTAAGTGTTTTAGGGAAAATGCATGGCGACAATCAGTCGCTGATTTCGCGAGTTGTGTGCGCGTGGAAACGATTAAAATATTCTTTTAGTAATAAATATGCCAAGACGAGAGATTTAATATACCTCCAGAACGGGAAATAGAACGAAACTGGAGCTTAAGAAAAGTTATTTTGGAATACATTAATGCTTTAAAATATATAATATTGGAATTTGAAATAAAATTAAGTGAGATTACACACACACACACACATATATATATATATATATATATATATATATATATATATATATATATATATATATATATATATATATATATATATATATATATATATATATATCAAAAC
>BGPR01002183.1:83766-109363 GCA_013235015.1 Araneus ventricosus | reverse complement strand
TATATAATGTATTCGAAATTGTAGTAGTTACATAACAAAACAGGCCGAGATAAATTCTAATTTTCATTTTATTATGGGAAAGTGACGGAATGTACGTACATCATGCTTTAAGTTTCCATGCCAAAAAGAGGACAGAAGATCCCTGCATTTTCTCAGGTAGGGATTTAACAGATAGACATGTGATCAAAGTGAAGGAATAATAGCTATTTTTAGTATATTACGTAAGTGTTTTAGGGAAAATGCATGGCGACAATCAGTCGCTGATTTCGCGGTTGTGTGCGCGTGGAAACGATTAAAATATTCTTTTAGTAATAAATATGCCAAGACGAGAGATTTAATATACCTCCAGAACGGGAAATAGAACGAAACTGGAGTTTAAGAAAAGTTATTTTGGAATACATTAATGCTTTAAAATATATAATATTGGAATTTGAAATAAAATTAAGTGAGATTACACACACACACACACATATATATATATATATATATATATATATATATATATATATCAAAACAAACTTAGAAACACAAGACAAAAACTCAAAAACAGTCAAGACAAAATGGCAAAAATAGACAAAAATCAAAATAAAATTGAAAAATATCATAGCGAGCCGCTCGTCAGGAAGAGAAGCTCACTCATGATATTAATTTTTATATATATATATATATATATTTCTTTTTCTGAATTTTAATATACTCAAAACGGTTACGAAGCAATTATCAATATATTCCAAGAGCAGGAAGCATTGAATTGGACTGAAATAAGATTCAAACTCTGTTTTATATGTTTAGCTCAAACTGTAATCAAGCTTCCTAAAAATTAGTACAAGAAATAAGACATTTAAGGTCGAAGAATTCACGAACGAAAATCTTAAATATTTTTGTGAGACATAAACAAATAAGATCTTTAATCTATTACATTTTTAACAAAGGCCTGGCTACTTATAATTTTAAAAAAAACTGAACATCATTAATATTCTAAATATGAAAGTAAGCATTTCAATTTGCTTTCCATGCATTCAAAAATATCATCTATTAAATTTGCTGCTGGGAAATTTACAAAAATTTATTTTTCGCAAATACAGAGAAGTTTAAAAATCATTTTGACACGAAAAACAATATTTCGTCATGAACTGTTACAAATAATAGGAAAAGAAAATGCTTGCACAGTTGGAACTACAAACAAAACATATATTTTTAAAATTTAAGTTCTCTCCGCGCTACTTTTATTGCACTGCACGGCTGATGCAGTCACTAGTAATGTCTGCTTAAAACGTTTTTACGAGATTCTACGGTACTCCGTCAAAATTGCCGAAGACATACGAGCCCCGACAAAATAGCCTATGACAAAATAGCTCTAACAAACTAACCCAAATTCAAATACCATTAAAAAGCATTTTTTCAGGGCTATTTTGAGGGGGCTATTTCGGAACGGGCTATTTTGTCGGGACTCTTATGGCTTGGGCAATTTTTATGGGTCACGAGAATTTACAAAATAAATAAAGATATTTATAATTTAGAGAATAAATAAAGAGGGTAAAGCATTTTTTGCAAGCCTCCGTTCATATCAAGATAAATCAAAGTAACTGTTTTATTGCTTTTATTTACATTCATACATACGGCTGTCGAATCAAATTGCTCAAAAGAGACCATTTCTACATTTATCATCATTTTTAATTTAACAAATAAATTTATATCATCGTCACTCAGGGCAAAGTCACTAAGCCCAAAACTGTGCTTATATGGTTAGTTTAAACTTAAATAATTTTGAGTAGCTATGATAAATAGTAAAAATTATTTTGCAGATTTCTAGTTCCTCTGGTTAATTCACTGATGTTCAGATAACAGAATTCTATCACGAAATAATTAATTGCATATTCTAATTGACTGCAGTAAAACCAAATGGTTTATGCATTAAATTATGTACAAATGTTGCATTGTTGTTACATATTGAATTATGCTCAAAGACTTGCAAATAATGTCACTCATTTGAAATATTTAGTAAAATAATTATTTGTTTTAATATGTTTAAAAAAAGTCGTTTGTGCAAAAAAAAAATTAGATATAAAAGAGAATCATAAGCAAAATCTACAAAATCTCACCACAAGATCGTTATTTAAATTATTACGTTCGTACGATTTTTTTTTCTTGTTGACACACGAAATCCGATTACTAGTTTTATTCATTAGTATTTAACTTTATTCAAACTGAAAAAATATTTCTTGAATACCTTCTGAATTAAATATTAATTTAACAAATCGATTAATAAAATTCCAAAAAATAAATTTAATCGGTCTTTCAATCTGTATATTCTACACTTAATGATTCAAAATGTGTCTATTATTTTATAGTAGAGATAATAAAATGTAGAATTTTATTTCATTCTTTTAATCCTTTGTGAAAAATATTCAACGATTTTATTCTTTTACTATTTTCTTAAGGTATTCGTTTGCCTAAGAGTTCTTCGAATTTCAGAGTCTACATTAAATTTTGAAAGATTTTGTAATATGATATTGCTGTTGAATTGATTTATGAGATAAGAAAACCTTTCATTTTGATTTGGCCTTTTATTTTCTCAAAAAAAACTTTTTATATTACTAGAATCCTTCTTTCGTTTAATGTCATACAAAGAAAAACATTGCTTTTGAGAATTCGCATTAAATGAAATGCTTTTAAAAATCTAAAGTGCTCTATAAAAAGACAATATGTCGAAATTTATTTCGCTGGTCATTTTATTTCTTTTGACTGATTTATTTAAAAATTAAAACAAAATAAAACAGTTATTTTTCATTATTTTCGAAAGTGTGACCATTTTCTATCTTTTAAAAGCTTTTACATTTTAAATTTTTTTCAATACATCTTTAACATCTTGATTAATACAAATAATTAATTATTATATATATATTCAATAATTCTGGAAGATTTAAAGAAATATCGCATGAATACTTTTATGTGAAATTGTTAAAATAGTGAAATTCCTCTTTTAAATTTTTTCAAGGTAATGTAATAGCTTATTTAAATCTTTGCAGTTGTCCTTGTTTATAATTTTTCCCATATTTATCAAACCAAAAAGCATCAGTCTAACAATAATGCATATTTCAAAGCTTTCAGGCACACAATAAAAAATCTGGGAGAGTATTTTATAATACCGTCAATTTTTTTTTTCTTCAGTAGCAAAAAAGGGTCCTCAAAACATTAAATTGTAAGAAAAAATTATGAATTCAGGATATCACAATAAACATAAATTTAAATATTATAAACAATTCAGCGGATAAACTCAAAAGAAGAGCAGATTTCTTAAAATTCATTTTCATTTTTTTTTTAAAAAGTTGTGTATGTCTCTTCAAATAGGTCGATAGAAAAACAATTCTCTTGGGAAACAAGGGTTTATTTCATAGAATTCTTGTGTAATGAGCGCAAATAATTGATATCGACAGTACTTCCATGCATTTAAAAATCAAGCGAATTTAAAGACAATTTTTGAGGCAGCTATAATTTTTATTTTACAGTTTAGAGCGACGCTCCGAAAAACATTTCAGGTCTCAAAGAAGTGATTTAGAGAAAGATAAGAATCTATGACAGAATTTAAAAAATCTGGAATTGGACAAAAAAGAATTTATGTTTTCGTGCCTTTAAGTGCCTTAAGTGCTCTTTTGAAAAATATTTCAATCGAAAAGCACTTAAGCTTTTAAAAGATTATTAAGATTGGATTGCTAGCTATTTTCATGATATATAAAATCTTTTCTTTTGAGGTGAAGTAGTAAATTATGAGGTTAGGAATATATTCGAGGAGAGATCTTGAACATTTCTAAATATAAAACCAAGCAAATGCAGCTATTAGGAATAGACAATTTTTGCTAGAGTTTCGATTGATTTCTTCAAGAATTTTGTCTCCTAAAAATCGAGAATACAACAGGATTTTTATTAGTGTGCATAAGTATTTCCCTCCATAAGTTCAAGTTATTTTTCAAACATTTAACATTTTCATAAAAGCATTCTTTCGGTTCAGAAATGACCATTCATTTTCCGCACAAAATATTCAACGGATGGGAAGATCTCTTCCGTAGGAATGGACTAAAATATACTCAAAATGAAATAAGTAACATAAGATTTTCTCACCATAATGCTTCAAATTTCAAGATTTTTCATCATCAAGATCAGTTTGTGTACTTGAGTACCATTGCTAGGCACTTCTGCTCAGTCTCAATTGTTGCTTAAACCAAATATTAAAAAAACACTCTTAAAACACCGAGATTGGATTTGAAATAAATAGGGAAATAAAAAAGAGAAACAACCTTATAGAATACAATTATTGTGAGTGACATGGATTTTGTCAAAATTTTAATAACCACAAGAGGGAGTCCGTGTGACATGACATGTGTATCTTGTAAAACAGATTTATTATGGAGGTTTGAGCGGAAGGAACCATTTTGTAGTTTCGTAGAGGAAACTGTATTTAGAATTGTTGCGACCGAAAAAAACTTGAGAATGAATGAGTGGATATGGATGATCTAAACTGTCTATATAAAGATATCTAGCCAGTTTTGTGATATGGTCTTCTACCTATTCTATTCTTAAATCAGAGTGTGTTACTGAGTTTCTTATGTAGCAGGGCACGTTTGTTATTATGCAAAGAACTTTATTTTGAATTGCTTGTACCTTGTGATTAGTCTTAGCTCAAAGTTTTTCGAAAATTTTCGTTTATTTACATTAATTTTAGTAAAAATAAATGAGTGGTAAATAAATCATCAGTATCATCATCGAACGAAAAGAAATCCTTTGTGTTTCGCGGTATATCTGCTTTCTTTTACCTAAAGTATAAAAAAATTTCTATGACTTCTCACTATATAGATGTCCATTTTAGAAGAAGAAAAAATTGCGTAAACAAAGAAATTAGTGTATTTTCTCAACAATGCAAATACGAATTAAAAGAAGTTTTAATTCTGAAAGAGTTAAAAATACAAAAATAATAACAAACAACAATGAGGAATAAGAATCTGGTGGATGACGACATTAGAGGCTATTCATCCATGCAGATGCTCATACCACACCTTCTGACATTTTTGTAAAGGCTCCCCTGAAAATTTCTCTGAATTTATAAAAATAATAAAATAAAAATTATAAAAATGCATGAAAACAATTTAAAAAATTTTAAAATACTAAAAAACAAAATAAACACCACAAAAAAATTTTATGAAAAATCAAAAAAAAATTATTAAGTTTTTAGTTAGTGTAATCCCTCACACTAGATGGAGATAGGTGCTCACACCTATATACAAAGTTGACTTTTGTAACGGCGTTCTTTCTTTTCTTCCATTCCACATCTTAAGTAAGAGGTAAGAGATTTTAAGCCCTTCTTTTCAGACTCTGTTTCAAAGAATGTTTTGAATTTCTTCTTTGTGGATAAATGGTTTTCTTTCCAATTTATTTCGGAGTGGGTTCAGGCCTTAGAGGAAAATTTTTATTAAATTTAGACCTTAAAGTCTTTTTCCTCTACAGAAAACCTATTCTGGTTTAGAATCTGCATGGATGAATGGCCTCTGATGACGTCATCCACCAGATTCTTATTCCTCATCGTTGTTTGTTATTATTTTTGTATTTTTAACTCTTTCACAATTAAAACTTCACTTAGTTTGTATTTATATCCTTGTACTTCGCAATTTTTCCTTGATGATGCAGCACTTGAGCCCACCAATTGTATTGCTTCTATTATTGTTTATTTTGTCTTTTTAGATATTCAATCCTGTATTTTCTCAATGCATTTTAAAGAAAAAAATTAGTGTGTGCTTAAATGAAGATTGAAAAGGTGAGTGCTTTCTTTTTTGCTGTCCCTTTCATGATTTGATGTAAAAATTATTGCATGCTTTATGTGGCAATTCATAGTTTTCAATTTGGTGACATGAGGTTCGATATTCTATCTCACCGTACCTTTTAAGGAAAACAGATGACTTTCGGAGACACAAGAACAAAAATAATCTTTACTATCCGATTCCGAAGTAATTTTCCAATTCAGTATCACAAAAATATCTGGAACTTCCTTGGATTATTTCGTACGTTATTTTGAAAATGCTTTCGGAAATAGATGGGTACACTAATGCAAAGAAATCTCGTATAGAAAAGAAGTTTTCTTTTGTATAATTTCCATCGTTATTATTTTGGAGCTGCCAAGTTTGGGTTGCCGATTTAATGGAGCTCTTTCGTTGGAGATATTTCGAATTTTAAAGATTTAGTATTCCAGTCTGCTAATGTAGAACTAAATTATTTCTTGTTTCTCTTAAATGTATTATTTGATGTTAATATTTAAAGTGCTTTTTTTATTATTTAATTATTAATTTATTATTAAGTATTAGTAATTAGTAATTAACTATTAATCAATTATTAATTGTTATTCATTGATTAATATTTAATTTATAATTAATAGTTAATTAATAATAATAAATTAAGTGTTGTTAATTTTTTATTATTCATTATTTTTTAATTATTCCTTGTTTCTCTACAATGTATTCTTGTTGTTAATATTTAAAGTACTATTTTTTTCCATCCAATCTTGGTCCTTCCGATGTGTCTATCTACGGTAGTTAAAACAGTAGTTGAGACTCACCAAGAGTGTCTATCAAAGGTACTCATGTACACAAGCCAATCTTCATCGTATTTAAAGTGCAAATTTATTTCCCTTACACATTTCCACAAAAAGTTCTCTAAAATCGGTTAACCTTCCAGTGGGCGCGCTAAAAAATTTTACACTAGCGGGCGCGTGTCGTACTTTTTACGACACAACAATTTTCTTCCTTTTTACCCTTGTAGTTGTAAGTGACTTCATTATAGTAATAAGAGACTCATCAGAAAAGCAAATCCTTTCACTCAGAGTGAAAATTAATTTTTACATTATTGGCAAAATCTAAAATTGTACTGAAATCATAGAAAGTAATGAGATTTAATAATATTATTTTATAAAAAAAAGATATTAAAAATATATAGTAAAAAAATTAAAATACAAACTAAAGATTGTACAACAAAGACTTTTTTATTAGTTTCTTATCATTATCCTTGCATTCGAAACATTGAACTCTTGCCAGAGAGTGACGCTTACAAGTATATTATATATTGCACCTACTGTATTTCATGGATTTTGATGATCGTTTTATATCTTTCAAACACAAACCACAAGCTCTTTTTCTGAATGCTGTTTGCTGTTCACTTGCTTTTTCAGGTTGTGATGTGTGTTTAGATTTAAAGACATGGTAATGTCGTATGGCGATGATAAGATATTTTGGGTTCGAGCAGTGAAGTGTTTTCATAAGACTGAGGTTTTTCAAGAAAATTCTTCAGCTTGGTGGATTATTGGCAGGCTTATTACATATTAAACATTTTTGACAAAGTGAAATGAAATATTAAATCGCTGTAATGCGCACTGGATGTATAATTATCAAACTGAAACATTAAGACGTGAAAAAAATTTCAAATTACACGAGCGGAAGCGCGTCGTATTTTCTAAGATAAAAGCATAAAACAGCATGAACTCACCTTGAAACTCAGACAAACCCATTTAATCCTTAAGAGAAGGGTCGGATGAAAGAATAGAAATGACCTTCATACAGTTTCGACTCCGAATGTGAGAACAGGGCATGAAAATCCCGTTTGTCGTAAAATTTGCGCAGACGCGCCCGCTGGAAGGTTAAGTAATGTTTTTAACAGGTTCCTAGGAAAAGCTATTTCATAAGACCTCACGTCAATGTAATTGGATTAATATGGCAATGAAACTCTTCAAAGCAATTGCATTTCTCCTCTTTTTAAGTAAGGGCAATCCAAGCCTGATACGAAAAATAAATCTACCATTGCTTTACAGGCATTAGCAGAAGCGAGATCAGAAATAGCTATTGTTCTAATGATGTTGGATAGTATCAGATTAAAAAAACATATGGCTATGATAAATAATTTAGGGTTTTTTTCACAAATAGTTAATAACAAAGGGTCTTCGAAGATACCTGTAAAGCATGCCTGTTCTTTTCAGAGATTGAATAATGGGAAATTATGGGATTTGGAGGAAATCAAAGGATCAATTAAAAGATAAAATTTTAAAGAATTTCTCAATTTCTATGTACGTATGTTGATGATAACATTTCTAGGGCATATTTTGAAAGTCTGATTTGGGTGCGCAGAAAATAGGCATCTCAAATTGTATAGTATTAATCTTATTATCATGTTTCATTTTAAAATTCAGATGTGACATTTCTAATTAACTAAAATAATTTTTGTGTTAATATTGTTACAAAGCTATAAAGTCGTTTCCCTGAGATACTAATCTCGGCGACAAACTTGGCGACTTGGCGATAAATTTGGCGACCATTTTGGCGAATTGGCGGGAAAGTTGGCGACTTTGGCGACAAAGGGAATTTTCTAGAAAGACCTCAAACTTTCCACCTATTTCTACTGGTTTCATGAACTTTCAAGAGATTACGTCACTTCCTACGTAATGAAGTCACTTGCTGTTGAAAAGTGTAAAAGGCAAGCTCTCAAGCCAAGAGCAGTCAATTGGATTTTGATCAACAAGCAAGCTGGTGAGCTAACAAGAAGCCTTTGAGCGCTGTGTTGAGATTTAATGGTAATCTCTATTGTGAATTTTTACAAGTGCTGTTTTAATACTTGTGCTACGTTTCTTATCTTAGAATATTTGTAAAATAAAGAGCTTTATTATTTTAATCCTGCTTATTGGACTGCATTCACGTACACCCACAAGACGATTTTGTCACAATATCAAAATAAAACGAACATAGAACGAAGAAATCCCATTAAATTAATGTCATGTGAAAAGGGTTTTTTCTTCAGTTTTGGAATAAAAGCTTTCAGCTTATAAACATATCACTCCCTCCATTTAAAATCGCCAACACAAACCATTTTTACTCTTTATATTGTGGCTTTCATCTTGCTTATGAGAGGCTTATTGTATAAAAGAAATTGTATACATAATTGTATGTATACATAATTGTATACATACAAATTCACTTTCTAAACTTTCCGATATTAAAACCGATTCATCAAAGTAAAGAAAAATTGGAAAAGGATATTTTCACCTCTGTAAAGTGCATTGGCTAATATTATCTGTCATTCTTTTTAAAAAAACAAATCTATTTTCTAAACAGTTTCAGAAACTTTTGGTGTCACACATTTAATATTTATAATGTTTCTGGTAGACCATTGATCGAATTCGATACATTTTCTTTAAAACTCCCAGCATATCCAATAGTTTTTATGGATGTTCAGCATTTAATACACCTAGAAACCGAACGATAAATCTATATTTTATCTGGTTGCTAAGTACAAAAACATTTGAACTGTAATTTGTGGTATGCGTATGTGAATTTAATTCAGCTGTTCAGTGTGCCTATTTATTTCAGTTGAGTATGTATTTGTGAAAAGGTAGTTTTTGACGACAATATTGAAAAATTTGGAAGTTGAATTTCATTGACTACTAAAGAATAAGAAAATTTTAAAAAAGGAACAGAAATTTCCCAGAGTTTGTTTATTTAAATCTAATTATCAATATTTCTGATAAATTTTAGATAGCATCGTTAAGTTGAATATTAAATTCACTGAATATATAGCATTTCTTTAAGTAATTTATAAAACATTGTTAATAATGAATTTTAATAAAAAACATAGAGGTTTGTTCAATATTTGTTGGATATTATCATTGTCATCTGCTGTTCATATTACACCTTTATCGCATAAAGCTGAAGAGAAGAAAAAATATGGAGTTTTGCAAATATATCAAGTTTGTATGAAGGTCCTAATTTTAGTCACATTTACCATTAATATGTGTTTTATGAATAAAGTGTTTCCTTTGCTCCTAAATCTAACATTTTATTCGAGTATATCGTGTGGATTTTCCCTTAATCTTGCTTTATATGTCAAACAAGCTAAAATAAATTCAGCCTTGTATACCTTGTCTAATTTAGTTCATGATCCTCTGCCACAAAGAGTCGGAATAAACAGGTATATCTGTAAGCAGCTTTTTGTCTACTCGATATATATAGCTGTACTAGTCACTATAATAAGTATATTCCTTTTTCAAGTAAGTGGAAGCATAATCCGTAAAATAGATTTTCCTACTTATGTACCTCCTGAACTGCACCAAGCGTTTGCAAGAATTATTTTAGTTTCCGTTATTTTCTCTTATTCAGTGGGTGTGTTCACCGCTGGTCTTATTTCATTTTTGTGCCAACATGTCTACTTGATGACTGGAAGACTTGTAAAATCATATAGAACCAATCTGAAAAGAAGTTTGAGGACTAGAGTACTACCAATCTATTTGTTCAGGGAAATCGAAGATCTTAAAGCACTGGTTTCAGTGGTTGAGACCGTTGATGAAGCTTTCAACTTATGTTCTTTGGTCTTATACGCCGCCTTGTGTGCTTCTACTTTTGTAACCATCAATATATTTATGTCCGTTGAGATCCTCCCGATAGGGATGAAGGTCATGACTGCTTGGAACTGCATAATGACAATGAAGGCATTTTACAACATAACTACAAGTGGATCATCAATCACTGAAGAGGGGGAAGTATTGAAGAAAACTGGGCTGGAATGTTCAGGTGAGAAGTGTAAACAAGCCATTGTTTACTCAGTTGAGAAGAATGGGTATTTTGAAGCCCTTTCCTTGCTATTGGGCAACGTCAGAGATGTGCGTTTGCGTGTAACTGGCGGTGGAATATTTGTAATTGGAAAATCAATTTTCTTAGTTTTTATTAATGCAGTAGTTACATACACTGTCATTATATATCAATTTAGTCAAACATAATAAGTTCATAGTTAGGACGTTATTAAGTGTTGGAAATATGAAAAAGAAATTCTGCGTTTTAATATTAATGTTTGGATAATATAGAATCGTTAAGTTTAGTCCAATCATTTCAAATAGAGATGCAGAATTTGCTCTGCTTCAGAAAATTTGGCATATGTCATAGCTGAATGGGTAGCCTTAATTTTATTATTTAATTTTAATCATTATTAAATTCGGAAATCAAGTGTTTCAAGTAAATTTTATGTTGTTAATGGACGTTTGGCCGTGATGAGCAGGAAAAATGCGTTTTTCTGCAGGAAAATTCTTGCATCCATACTTTCAATATAACTTGAAATCTCATGAATTGCAATAGACGGTACAGATTTGAATTCTGCGTGTATAAGTATTGCAAATTTTGAAATGCTACAGACATTGACACAGTCAATGTTCTTATTGTGAAAATGAAAGTTAATTTAAATAAACTTTCTCCATTCTTTGAAGCTGAAAGTGAAAGAAGATGTATGCAGCATGACAACTAGAATTCAAACCAATTGTACTGAACTATTAAGCATATGAATATTAAATAATGTAGATCACTTTTAAATATCCAGGAAGAGATAGACTAAAGAAATAAGACTTCCTTCGTTTCTTTTCTTTCTTATTATGTTATAACGAAGAAATAATACACGTTTTTTCACTCGTTTATCTAGAATGGGAAATGAACATGAAGCACGGAATAATTGAAATTTTTACTTTTCGTAGGGACTGAAACACTAGAAGCGGTATTTACCACGTTATATTGTAGCTACAACTCGTGAAACCGGATATTTTAAAATTTTCAGAATAATATCAATAATTTAAAAAAATGCAGCTTCAACAAGAATTTACTTAATCCCAACCCTCTGATAGAATATGATTAGATACATTGGAAAGTGGATGGCAACTGATACAAATAATAGCGATCTCAATTTCTCTTACACACAGAATATATATCTATATTCTGTGAATATTCTGAATATTTTTCCAATTCAAAAACATGAAAGCAAACAAGGGGCTTTCCATATACATAAATGCTACTACCTCTGTCCCATAATAATAATAGCAAGTGAATATTTAACTCTCTGAACCCGGCTTCCAGTACCTCAAAAACGGAAGTAAATTTTCGTTCACGAAAACAGATTGCAATCCTTCTTTTCTTCACACAAATTCCAGAAGGACGACACCCAAGTTTAGGAGATCAATTGTCGACAAAGAAATGAACCACTTTTCTTCCGCAACCACTTCACTCAGGAGCCCGAAACCGCCTGTTTCGGGCGTCTGTTGAATGGGGCGGTTTGAGTCGGAATAGGGCTCATAGGGTTAAACGGGAATTATTGGCTAATGCAGCTGTAAGTTATATTGTAGAGCAAAATTGCGAAGCCTTCAAACAAAATTAATGTTTCATGAGATCTGTCATTCGTTTTGACACATCTTTCAATTTTTAGGTTAACCTAATTATTACGTATTATAATTATTTTTCTAATTTCATCCGCTGATGGAAATCAATTGTTTTATTTCAGATGAATATCAACCCATTCTAAAAGTTAGATGAAAGACAGAGAGTTTTCAATCAAAGATTGAGTTGCGATTGCCAAGTTCTTGATGCATCAAAAGAAAAACGAAAGAGAAAGGTGCAATTACGTTAGCTGCAAAACAATTTAAGTGCAACAGAATGACCTACGATGGATGAAACTATCCGGACACTCAAAATATAAATTAGGAGTAATATTTTTAATTTAATCAAGTTTTTTGATAATAAATGTTGCGTTCTCTATTTATTTTCTTTTGATACTATTATTATCATTCACCTGAGATGGTTTAAAGCCCGTCGGTTATTTAGGCAACGAATGCGCAGACCAATTAGCCAAAGAAGACATCACAAAAGGCGACTCTTTCCTTCTACCTAAGCCACTTTCCTACCTGAAAGCCGAGATTAAGTCAGCTGCTTTAAGCATCTGGCAAGGCAACTGGGATAACGGAGAAACTGGCCGCAGTACACACGATATAGTGCCTAGGGTCTCAAACAAGCCAGCAGGATGGAAAAGAGAAGAGATAATGTTCGTTACAGGACACGGGCCTTTCGCCTAATACCTTCTTCGCTTCAATCTTCGAACACATGACAACTGTTCGTGCGGAGAAAAAGGAGATCCAATTCACTATGCCACAAAATGTCCGTTTACCCTCTCCTGGCATTTCCAAACTCCAACAGTGTCACTCAAATTACAATGGTTGAAAAACATTCTCACGAACAACTTATCAAGAACCCGACTTCGACTCTTAATGCGTTTCATATGTGATAAGAACAATCTCAATGTAGAGGATAATAATTGAGCACTCATCCACCCAGACTGACACAAACTTCCGGCTACTTATGATTTTTCCCCCTACGTATTTTTTTCTATTTTGTATTGTTTTCTATGTTGTTCTGTCCAGTGTATGTTTCTTTTTCATTTTCATTTGTTCTTGTACCTGTTACTTGTTTTTGTCCCTTCTTAAAAAATAAAATTCACCTCCATCCATCCAAACCGGAAAGGAGCCAAATGGCTCTAAACACGGGGATGCAGATAGTGTAATGTGTAATGTAATGATACTATTATTATGGGACAAATTAAATTCAACTGCTACTATTATTATGGACAGAGGTAGTACTCAGAATATCTTAAATTTTAAAAGTCATAAATCTCAGAGAACCTATAAATTATTTAAAATAAGTCAAAAATCAGAAGTAGAAGTAAAGCATTAAAATTCAACTAAACTTTAAAATCGTATAATTCAAGTATTAACGTTTTCCTTATTTCTTAGAAGAGCACAAATTGCGATGTGTGTCCACAATTCTTTTGGGAATAATTGTGAAATACCAAACCACATAACAAAGGAAAGAAGATTATTTAAAGTATCAAAAATTGAAAACATTACCGTCCGCTTCTAGGAAAAGTTAGTAAAATTAAAATACTATATGGTTTTACAATATGGCAGCATTAAATAATCTAGATATATGTTTTTTTCTGCTATATGTCACTATATAATCTAGTCAATTCACTTACGCGTCATGTTTAAAGATCCATATATAATGTATAAAGATATATACATAAATCATAAAGATCCACACAGTAATTAAACTATTATTTTATCTTAAACATTTAAATAATTTTTTCAATAATATTTACATTTTAGTGTCAAATTCCGGTATGAAAATATTCACTCATTCTAATCATGGTTAAAACCGATTTGAAGATAATAAATGCAATATTCTTCGAAAAGGAGATAATGAAATTATTTCGTATGAGATCCTCCGGGGTTTTTTCCAGGATTTTACCGGATCATTATACAACTTACCGCAATGAGATCTTGAACCTCACTTCACATCTTTTAAAAAGCGCAAGTACAAAACAACTTAAATATACCGAGAGTTATTTAAAAAGTTATGTTCATGCCATGATTTTTTTTCTGTTCAGAAAGTTTGAAAGAATTTCCTGACCTGAACATGTCAAACACTTATTATTCTTTTTTTGCTCCTTTCAGGTTAAATCCTGCTGAATAAAAAAATTAAATAGCATTTGATAATAATTAATCACCATTTTCTTATCAAATGCTGATGTTAGAAATAACCAGTTTTTAAGATACAAGTTTGAATATTTTGATATTTTTTAACGTAAAAAAATTACTTAAATCAGAATCAATATTGCAAATTAAAATTTTAACTACGTAATAAAATTAGATATCGGTGGAATTATTTACCAATTTAATTTATAAAGCTATAATGTTCTTTTTTCTTTCTAAATTGCATTTTTTGAAAGGATCATTGATCACAAATGTTAAGCTTTCACTCATTTTCTGTTGATACCTTGGTAACTAAGAAACCCAATCAAAATATTTACATAGTAGCTTTTCACTGTAAGTTTATTCAGTATATTATAGCAACCTAAATTTTGAATCTCTGGGCAATAATTAAAGACGGTGTCGTTGAAGGGTCGGCATGAAAGTTACTGAAGAGAATTTGAAAATTGCTAGACCTGTAGGACATATATCCGAAAACTAACATTCCAGAACCAAGTATTCAGGACGGCAACGAACATTTGGAAATTCAATCTACGGCACTTTTCAAAAAAGTAACCAATTCTTGGTGATACTATTACTGAAAATGCATAAAACAAAGGAAAAAGTCAAACCCATAATAAAGAAAGTTGATGCAAAATTCAACTATTTGAGTAACCTTTGCTACATGTTGTCGTTGATAAGTACGACCACTATTGTGGTATCATTTAATCCCGTGAAACGTGTAAAAACACGTGGAATTATTAGAATATATAATATTTGCATGCGGATTCTGAATATGATCTCATTTATCACCAGTATTTTTTATTTATCCAAATTAAGCCCTTCGTTACCTATATCTTTGACAACCTACTCAACAGTTATTTGTGGATTTGCCCTCCAAATTGTTCTGTATTTCAATCAACGTAATATAAACCACGCGCTCAGTCAGTTGTGCAATCAATCTAATATTATGAATGCACGAATCTTCATCGGAAAAAAATATTTCATCATGCGAATTATCGGTCTTTTCGCGTCAGGTATTCCTCTGACATCTGCAATATGTTATTTCTTCTTTTATCAGGAATGGGAAAACTATGTTAATAATATTAAGTTTAATATGTACATACCCTATGAGATGCGAGAATTCTGCACTGCCTTTGTTTCAATCTCCTCAACCTTTTCTGGAATGTATGGAGGATTGATTTGTGGCTTTACTTTACTTTTATGTGAACACGTCTATTTGATGGCTGCAAACATCATCAGATCATACCGCACCAATTTGAGAAAACGTTTTGAAACCCAAGATCCTTCGTCATTTATATTTAATGAAATCAAATCCTTGAATGAAATCGCTTCTGTTGTAGACAGGATTGATCGGGCATTCAATTTATGTGCTTTACTGCTATACTGTTCGCTGAGTTGCTATATCTTTATAAGCATATCTGTTGCAATATCCAGAGAAGAGATTCTCCGATCTAATTGGATAATTGCTGTTGTAGCTTGTAATTTCATACTTGTTACGCACTTCTTTTATAAGGTCACCGTGAGTGGATCCTTAGTCCTTGAAGAAGGAGAGCAATTGAAGAACATCTGTTTAGAATGTTTTGGCGGGGTATCTCAGCAATTCTTCTGGGAATCACATTATAAAAATGAATCCTTTCAAAATCTTTCATTGCTACAGAATTGCATTCGAGATGTGTCCTTGAAAGTTACTGGAGGTGGTATGTTTGTAATAGGAAAACACATTTTCTTGGCTGTTACAAATGCAGCAATCACTTACACGGTCATTATGTACCAAATTAGTTATGCATAGCAAGTTAGAGATTAAAGGTCGAATTTCATAACATATAAGAAACCACTTTTTAACTATCACAATACCATGCAATTGAAGCTTTTAGTCCATCAATTTCATGATAACATGGGTGAATCCTAAGTCCTCAAAGAAGGTAAACAATTAAAGAAAATCTATTTAGAATATTTTGATGGAGTATCGCAGTAATTCGTAAATGGATAAAAAGATAAAAATGAATTCTTTCAAAATATTTATTTGCTACAGAGTTACATACGAGATGCATTCTTGAAAGCAGTGGCGACTCGTCCATTAGGGCTGCGGAGCTGCAGCACTCGCTGAATTTTTTTTTAACTTACATTTTCGTTTTTATTCTTATTCGCTTACCTTTTCACTGTCAGAGTTCCATGACTTTCGAAAATGCAAAAAAGAGTAATAAAAAATTGAAAAGAAGATAGAAAATGAATCAATAAGTAAGAAAGACGCAGGTTTGAGCTGCAAAGTACTCTGCCCAAAAAAAATTCGTTCACTGCGTAGAAAATCCGGAGATAAAAAGCAACCCTTTCTCCCTGTAACTTAGATGGGCTATGGCTTGCCGGGCAAGCAGCTTTGGCTGCCACGGAGAAAACTGAACAAGAAACAGATCCTCTTTTTAATTTATTTTTCTTTTTTTTCCTCATTCCGATACAAAGTGGCAATCTCATTGACTGTTTATGGGCTTTGGTTTCGGTTTGTGTTGCGTCGACAGAAACACATCTGGTTGATTGATTATTTGCTTTCTCTTGATGGAAGGTTAGATTTCTTTTGAAGAAGATATTCATTTTTAAGAGTATTATTGAGTGAAGTGGACGAGGAGGGAAGTGTGTTTGCGGAGCTCTGATTTTTTTTCAGCAGAATCGTCACATCAACTTTCTGTTAGTAAAACTAGCAGCAAATGTCATATGCTGGTTATTTAATTTGTTTGAAAAGCAGGTAATTTCATATCTGGCTTTGGAATTAAAAAATTTCCCCTACTGAAGTAGATTTTTAAAAATGTATTATCCTGATAAATATTATCTTGCAGCCCTCCTTGTTTCTGAGCTCACGACCCACCACTGCTAGAAAGTTATCGGAATTGGTCTGTTTATAATAGGAAAACACATTTTCTTGGCTGTAACAGAGATGCAGTTATCACTTACGTTAAGTAGTCACTTAAGCAAGTATTAAGTCAGTGCTTGCTAAATTTTGTATATGACTTTTCGGGACCCCGTGTGCATGTTAATTGTTACAAACTGCGATAATAAGGAAGAATGGAATGTTATACTTGATGCATTCTTAACCTCTACGATCTATTACTGAAAAGCAAAGTCACATAATTGGTTTAGTTAAAAGTTTCTTCGATCTACTTCCTCGCCATCGCTTTCATCCACTGATCATTAGGAATGTAAACTTTTCTTTTTGTAGCTGAGGCTGAAATAAAGAAGAAGAATGGCAAAAAATTCCAGAGATTTTTAGTTTGAATTCAGAAAGTAAATCGACTATGAAAATTAAATTAAAATGACACATCTTCTCTGAAAAAAAAACAATAAAAATGTTACACTGCTCGAATTATTATTTTTTTTTGGCCTTCAAAATAAAAAAGATTACTTGACGACAACATGACAGAAGCAAATCATCCTATTGATCCTATCTACCCCTAAACATGAAGCTTCTCAACACATACAGCTGAAATTGAAACAGTGAACAACTTTTTTTTACAGCAGTTTAGAATAAAATCAGATTAATTTCAATGCTACTTTTCAGTGTTTTTTAACCATATTGCATATTTTCTTTATGCTGGTGATCGATGATTTCTCTGATTTTTTGCCTTCACCGTAAAATGTACCTCGAGCGCCTTTCAGTTCCTAAATTATCAGGAACATTACATAATTTGATATTTTGTAGTGTGTTCTTTTATTTTAACAAAATAATAATTGATGTATGAATCAATGTTATGCTCAATAATATAACAGTGGCATAAAAGGTCTGTACTATTTAAATAAACTTATTATATTTCCATTAAATTTAGTGTCTTTCATTTGTTTCAAATTCATGTCTCTAGATATTTTTTAAACTTAAAATTAATATCCTGGAATGTTTCTAACTTCCATCTGCTCTGAATCATAAAATATTAACAAAGAAGTGCTGACGTCCTTTTATCTCTCCGTTTAAAATAAAATTTTATTCATTTATTACATTCATAATAAATGAATAATTTATTTTTTTATATTCGCAACTGGATGAGTTAAAAAAACCGAAAATAAAAATGATCTACATAATATTCAATTAATAATATAAAATACTATTTTCACATTACTTAAGGCCTCAAATATATAATATACAGTTACAAAAATATATTTTAGAAACTGTTTTATTACTTAAAATGCCTTAAAACTTGATTATTGTTTTCAACAGCACTTTAAATATTACATTAAACGATGATAGACAGTTGTAACATTAATTCCATTATTATATTTATTATCATCACACATGATCAGCTGGTTAATACTAGAATTCGAGACTGAATCTAGAAAATAAGTTCTTTACATTTATGAAATGAAAATTTTGTAATTGTATTAAAATCGTATACACAGTGACTTTCATTTCAATTAAAATAAAAATCTCCGTTTAAAAATTATGGGAGCAATTTGTTGTGCTTTGTTCGCCTGCAAAAGCTCGTGATTCTTTTTAATGGAATAAAAATTTCGAGCAAAAGAATCATTACGCGCAGTGAAGTAAACATCAAAAAGTGTCTCAAAGTACCTTTCCATTAATCCAGTGCATTCATATTTTTTTTCTTGCTAAATCGTATTAAAAATATCGAATGTCATAAGGGTTCAATTTCATTGTCTTTATTTATTTATTTACGAAATCCTTTTTTCACTCATAAACTGTCTAAAATTCAATTTTTTATGAATTGGATGCATATTACCTAATGACATTTTCAATAAGAAAACCATTTAATAGTTTCAAAATGTTGCATCTAATTTTCTGTTTTTTCTTCTTTTTGAAGAGATCTATAAAGTTTAATTTACTAAAAGTCAGCTCTCATCATTGTTGGTTTCCAAGACGAGTTTTCAATCAAAACCTTTATGTTATATTTCCATAACAGATGATTTTGCCAATAGGTAATACGACGAATCGTTATTAGTTGCATTATGATATTATGTTGAGAAGCAGGCATTAGCGTGACTGTCAAAAGATATTAAGAAATTGTGTAGAAAAGAATAGGAAAAGGCTATTTCAGAAGCATATTGGAAACAAAAGAAACAAATATCTCTTGGGACGTAGCAGGAAACAGTCGTTGTGAGAAGAAAGTAAGGAATCAAATGGAGAGTAATGAATTTTAATATAAGATACAATGGACTATGTAAACTTTGCTGGGCGTTGTCTTTGCCAACTGCAATCCTTATTACAATTACTCTTTCACATGATGTCGAAAAGAAACGAAGATGTCTTCTTCTTCGAATATATAAAGTGTCTATGCGAATTTTAATTTTTATCTCTTTTTTCATCAGTATGTGCTATATCCATAAGTTTATCCCATCAGTACCTTTATCTTTGGCTTTTTGTTCTGCAGTTATCTGTGGCTCTCCAATTTGTTCTATTTTTGAACGATTGTAATATCCACAATGCTCTTCATGAGTTATGCAAATTATCGAATAGCATGAATCTACCTCGAGCAAAATAAAACAAATATGCCAATCAACAGATTAGTATTTTTGATATTAATAGTAATTATGGCCTTTACAGCTAGTTTTTTCTTCTATCAAGAATAGGAAAACTATTTAAATTAAATATATTTTAATTTTTATATAGCTCTTGTGATGCGTGAACTATGCATAGGTCTAATTTTAGTGTCAATTTTATTTTCTCTATTTGTTTGTGAGAGGATTTGCATTTTTATAAGATTCTTGTGCGAACATGTCTACATGATGACTGGAAATATCATACAATCATACGCATCAGTTGGAAAAGACTTTTAAATATCCAATTGTCAATGGACTTGACACTAGCAGAATGGTTGTTGCAAATATTTTTGATTCCTTTGATTTCAGAATGGATGGTATTTTTATGACATTTAGGTTGAGGTTAGTTTGATAGTGACAAAGAGAAATAGTCTTTGTCACTATCAGTAATCATTGTGTTGGAAATAGTTAAGTTCAAGTCATTTCTTTTGTCATAGGCAAAAACCGTAACTCCTGAATCTAAAATTTCAATTACTAAATCTAAATAATTACAATTATTGATATTATCATTGATTTATTCAGTTTACGTTCTTCCGGATAGCAGCTAATCAAAAAGTCAAGGTTGTCAAAATCAAATACAATCAGGTCATCAATATAACGATAGGCAAAAATTAGTTTTTTTTTTATGAATTCTGTCTCGAAGGTAGAAATAAAAACATTCGCCAGTGCACTGGAAAAACTAATACCCATTGGAAGACCACGTGATTGTCTGCAGTAATTGATCCCATTGAAGAGATAATTTTCACAAATGTTAATATTGCAAATTTCTAACCATCTTTTTTCATCCATGAAATCAGAGTTAAAGTATAAGTCCTATAAATTAATGCAGGTTTCAATTAATTTTTCATGTGGGAGGCTGGTGAAAAGATTCACAAAGTCAAAGGTGTTAATGCTATGAATTTTATTATCTTTAAGAAAGTTCAGAATTTCATCGTTACTATTAATTAAAAAGTTGTCTTCTTTTTCAATTTTTTGGGGAATGATTTTGAGAATATTAAAGAAGAATTTTCCAAAATAAAAAATGTAACTGCCTGCACCACATGTAACAAATCTGAATTTTAAAGGATTTTTGTGAAATTTTATGGTAGGAAAAAGGTAAGGACATATTAAATTACTTGTCTTGATTTTCAATTTTTGGCTAAGGCTAACATTCTTTTGTCCAGTTCTTTTTACTGCAATTAATAAGTTGATATGCGATGTTTGAATTATAATAATTGAACATAATCTCTTTGAAGTGGAGTTTACACATAATACAAAAAATATTTCCTGCTTTATCTACGGTAGTGACACTAAATTTAATTTTTAAATTATCGATTTGCTTTTTAAGATTGTTAAGTACTAAAAAAATAAAAACTATATAAAAAACAACAAAAAAGTCCCAGGTTTTTAGTTAGTGTATCCCTCACTAGATGGAGATAGGTGCGCACACCTATAAACAAAGTTTACTTTTGTTAAACGTCATTTTTGTTCCACAACAAAGAGAGGTAAGATTTTTAAGCCGCTTTTTTTCAAACTATGTTTAAAATTTTGTTTTGAATTTTTTCTCTGTAGATAAATGTTTTCTTCCTTCTTTGTCTCCAATTTCTTCCGGAATAGGTTCAGGCCTCAGCGGAAAATTTAATTTCGACATTAACGTCGTTTTTCCTCGACAGAAAACCTATTCTAATTTTGAATCTGCATGGATGGAGGCGTCTGATGACATCATCCACCAGATTCTTTTTCCTCCTCGTTCTTTTTCATTCGTTTTTTTTTTGTTAATATCATTGTATTTTTACCTCTATCACAGTTAAAACTTTCCTTGATTTGTTTTAATATCTTAGAAAAAGTAGGCATTAAATTCTGCTCGAATAATTTCGGGTGTCGTCGAAAATGTTTTATTTATGATATGAAATATAAAGTCATTTAAACTATAGCTTATAAGAAAAAATATTTTAGTTCTATTTTATCTAGATGACTTATAGTATATTTTCTGTTTCATTTCAGTGTCAGGAACTTCGTTTTACTGTCACACAGGCTCATTTCACTTTTCCCTGCCATGAACAATTGACTTGAAAAATAAATACGAAATATGTATTTTTGTCCTAAATCAATGAGAAGATAATACTAATCAGTTCGGTTTATTCAACCTATCTTTAAAACAGACATTTTACAATAATAGTAAAAAATACAGATTCTGCGGTAGAAAATTAAATACAAGAGTAACACAAGGTGGAATCATCACCCAGTAATATTTTTTCATACGACAACGATATCCCTAAACAAGGACACACAGAAATAGGCCAGTATGCTGATGGCACTGCAATTTTTGCTAGAATTTCTAGGTAAAAAAAAAAGTTTAAGAAATTATTTGTATCAAAATAGTTTCATTCAAATTTGACTAAAATTAAGAAAACTTGTTTAAAGTAATTTTTATTTATTCATCTTTAATTGATCTTTTATTTTTTTTTTTTAATTTGATGCTGCAAAAACACTTTTCGGCCCTAAAATAGATCGTGAGATGAAAAAGTACCCGCAGAGCAATGGATGTACCTGGAGCAGACAGTACCTTCCCCTATAACAATCGATGGGCTAAAGTACTACCCGATTTTGTTGTGGGGAATGCCATATCGGATACCAATTATTTCTAGTTAAATTTAACAATATAAAGAATGCATTCAATTCAAAGATTCATTTCAAAGATTTAATCCATCGGAATTTTAGAAAAATAATCTTTTAAAAATAATTTTATCCTTTTCCAATTTCAAACAGATGTATGCCATTGTCAACTCTTTTATAATGCATTCATTTCATTTGTTCAGTTAACTGTCAAATATCCCCAATCTTTAACTCCTATCCTAAAATGTTATTGTATCCTTTATTTCGTCTATTAATCTTCCTATTTAAAGTTAGTTAGTCTTTATTCTGGTTTTAAAGCAACACGAAGTATTTTTTACTTCGTTATTTTATACATTGGTCCATTGAGGAAGACGATACCCGAATCGAAACCACCATCTCCAGATATCCATGTCACATTAATTTCTGTATGTTTGACCCTTACAGACTAATTCTTCACATAACAAGCCCACGCGCTTGACAAATTTTTAGTTTAATCGAAATATATTCCGAGTCTTCATCTCTGAAGTCAAGACAGGGCACCTCAGCACTACTTACCGTAGAGTGCCACTAATCCGGACCCCGCTTGTCCGGACATCCAGTTAATCCGGGCGCAATTTTCTTTAAAAAAGCAGGTTATACTAATTTTAGTGACAGGTCATTACGAAAATAATAATAAGCGTATCCTGTTACTTAGCTGTGTTAATTATGCTGTAGGAAAATTTGTATGTATATATGAAAAAAACATCGATTTCTATAGTTTTACCCATCTGAAACTTATATTACGTGCATTTTAAAGTAAATTCCGTTTAATCCGAACGTTCGGATCGACTAGATGGGACGATCCTTTCAGGGTCCGGTTCCATCTAGTCCGGATTATCGGAACTCTACGGTATTTCAAAACTAATTAGAGTGATGTAGGTTATAGTTTCATGAATAAAGAATTGGTTATTGGAGTGCAAATTCCATTAGTGATAGTCATTTGTGAAGTATTGGCCGCTTGAAATCTTGCAGATAATGAATATTTAGGTGAGACTGTATCCGATACGGTTATACTTGTCTGACCACCTTCAAGAATTAAGGCATCATTCGTAATTGATTCACTGTCGAACTTCAACCAAGAACATCAAGTTCGAAAATCAATTAAAAATTAATAAGGATTTGTAGAGACTTCTTTAGAATTTTTATTCATTAATTTTACACTCCAGTTTTATCAATAGAAAGAAATTCACCTCACTGCTTCAGATGTTATTTCTATTTAAGTTTAACAACAGAAAAGTGTGCATTTTTTTGTTTGAAAATATTTTATACGTTTTAGAATGAAAAGGAATTAACTTCTAAAAATAATGTTACACAGCAAATAGCAACTGATCTTAATGCGTTAAGAAAACATGCATACCACAAAATAAATTTTGAAAATTATGCATCAGATTAGTTCTGTCCTGAAAATACTAACCTTCTTGCTCTAAATAACTTAATAAAGGAATCAACGAATTAAGATGAAACATCATCATTGACTCTGTATTAAGTTTTAAACTATGAGAACATTTGAAATTACATTTCAAATTCTGAACATTTGAATATTTGAAATTTTATGCAAGTAATTAACTTCGAATTCCTCTAAATCTGTTCATAACTTCAAATTCAAATATCACATTCTCTAATAAAGCTTTGATTACCCTACTTCTTTATAAATTATTTACACAGAAAAAGAAAACACTCTCTGTGGTTTTATTTTCCAATAATTCTAAGAATACATATAAAAATGAGATAATTACAGCCAAGTGAACTTTAATTTCGAAACTGAATGCACAAATGGATTTTTTAAACTAGAGCAAAAATGTACATTCATTATTTTATTCCAGGTACACTAATTAAGAAAATTCCCAAGTATCTGAAATAAGGAAATGGAAATTATTTTTCTGAGTAGTACAACAAATTTAAAATTCTATCCGTTTTTTGTTTTTCACCCTCTTCGAAAATTATACTTTAATTAAAGTTAAAACCACATCTTCCGGGTATGCACATAAAATGAGGTAACGATATTTAGAGGAGCTTCGACTTAAGTTGAAAAAGAGCTCAAAGAATTGAAAAACGGTTGAAGCGTAACTTCCACCTCGGTATCAAATGTTACCTGTTTTAAACAAGACATCCGATAAGAGTTAATTAAAACACTTTCTATTGAAAGAAAGTGCAAAGGATGAAAAGAAGGTAAACAAAGGAGGCTGTTTTTTCTAGTACTTTTTGTTGCGAAACTAGAAATTAAAGCCCGATTGACTCTCGAATTTCTAAAGTGAAAGTTGGCAATGAAGAACAAGAGAACAGATCTTCGGAAAGCAATCAATGTGTTAGGAGAATACAGAATCTCAAAGTATATATATTCTTTAATTTTCTTTTTTTTCCTCTCTAAATGAGTTTGATTGATATGTGCTACATGAAAAAAAATCCTCATCTAATTTTCAGAGTAATATTTGTTCAATGCGTCGTCTTTTAAAGTATGCTATTTATTTTCACTGAGGATTAATTGACAATAAAATTCATCATGTTCTGACACATAAAGTATGTTTAGATAGCATTATAGAAAATAAAATGTACATTTATTTTATTAAACTTTATGAATTTGTGCAATAAGAAGGAAATAACTGTTTAATATGACAACGATTTGTATACTAGCCGATAAATTCTTTTGTGTTCATATGAACGTCGCATTTTCATGTAAAGGGGATTAAAGTCACGAGTATATTGGGTCATCTCATTTGCGATTCTGTGCTTGTAAAGTGCTTATATATTACTCGGTGATAAAAATATAGACAAAGCAAAAAAGTGTTCTGACTAGTTCCTTAACAGGGAATTTTGGTGTGTGTGTGTGTCTCTGTCTGTGTGTGTGTTTGTCTCTGCATGTGTGTCTGTTTGTCTCTGCATGTGTGTCTGTCTGTGTGTTTCTGTGCGTCTGTCTGTGTGAGTGTGTCTGTCTGTGTGTTTCTGTGCGTCTACCTGTGTGAGTGTGTCTGTCTGTGTGTGTGTCTCTCTGTGTGCGAAAGAGAGAGTGTGTGTGTCTGTCTCTGTGTGTGTGTGTGTGTGTGTGTGTGTGTGTGT
>BGPR01002183.1:0-83723 GCA_013235015.1 Araneus ventricosus | reverse complement strand
GTGTGTGTGTGTGTGTGTGTGAGCACACGTAACTGAACGAAGCACACCGATTTTGTGGTGTGTGTGTGTGTGTGTGTGTGTGTGTGTGTGTGGTGCTTGAATGCAATAAGAAGTCATTTAGTGACTCTAAAATGCGATGGAGACGTATTGATCTGACAGTGTGTAGTCATGACTTCGGGAATGGAGGAAAGGAGAGTTACAAGACTCAATTCCATGAAAAACCTATCATTGCATTAGCCCGGAGTGTGCGAAACCCGTCGAAAATTGTTTTGTGGAGGTCTGGGAAGGGACACCCGCTCGGGACATTCTCGATATTTGACTGTGCTCTAAAATAAAAGGTACAAAATGACCTAAAGTAGATTTTAAAAGGGATTCTAATCAATCTAACCGTAAATGTCAATTATTAAAGATTCGAATTTATAAAGTGTATTAAATAAGGTATAATTTGGAATAATAAGCTTCAGAAAAATAATAAATTAAGAAATTATTAAAAACAGACTTTTATTAATGTACTGAACAGTATAAGTTTTCTTTTTTAGTAGTTTTCTGCTTTTTAATTTTGAGATTAATTATTTCTCAAATTCACTACCAGGTGACGCTTCTGGTGTAAAATCAAAATTTAATTAAATTAATGATCGGCTCATAATGAAATTCTGAAAATATTAAAATTCTGTATTGTCATCAAGAATACCCAAATTCCCAAAATTTCAGTCCTCTAGCTCTTCATCAGGGAGTGAGTGAAAAATAGATAACAAAATTCTGCCCTTACGAAAAGGTCAAATTAAGTAAAAGTGTATAAAAAAACAATTCATATCACTCGATTGTGTTTTTAAGAAATTCTAGTTAGAAAATGTGATGTTATTAAAAGAAAGTAGAGTAAAATGTTTTGATAAAATAATGGGTAACACAAGAAAAGGAAACGAATAAAGTACCTTTTACACTTAACGAATTTGGTGAAATATCTACAGTTTACAATGGACGGGAAAATTATACAAATTACTTTTCCCATTTGAAAGTCATTCACCATTGACTAATATCTAGTAACTCACTACTCTCTGTCCGCCACAAGAACTCTGGTCGCCAGGTTGTCTAGTCTAGTTGACGGCGATCGCTATAGAAACAGGATATTGTAGGGGGAATCCATTTCTAGTAGGTAGACGTTCATTAAAGTTTGTTACATCGGCGCACTTAGCTCCAAATGAGAAGGAACGTGCAACTGTGGCAAAACCGAGAAGACGAATGATCATTTACCGCCTCAAACTGGAGACAAGAATAAAATAAAAACCCCAACATCCGTCGGATTCCTCCTATTCGAAATGGATCATCCCTAACAAAATCAGTTGCTACAACGACCGCAGTCAAATAGACAACTTGGAGAACATATTTCTAGTGGAGGAGAGATGGTAAAATACCAATGTGTTTTACAATGGCCGTTATATCATTGTGTGTATATATCATGTGGGTCGGGTTTTTAATGACTTTCGAGGCCATAATTTTTAACAATTCCTGAGATCATTTCTCTTTATCCCCTTTCTAGCAATGAACTCTGCCCTACAGACTACGTTATAATTATGCTGTCAAATAAATATTTTTAGTTCTTATTATTGCACGCTTATTACTTATTTTGTACATATTTTTGTGTTTTTTGTTGCACAATATAGGTTGTGCTGTAATCATGCCCTCAATTAAAGGATTTTTTGCTTAATATTTTTTTGTCGTTCCCGACATCACACTCTTTATAAGTATTTTCGAGGATTTCATCTTATATGAATTTCAAGGAATTCTGACATTTAACACTCTAAGGCGAAAAATGATTTTAAATAAATTTCTTAATAAAATACAGAAATGGCTAGGTTATTTTCTAGAAACTTGATAAAAAGTATAGTTATTCGAATAATGCTCTGAAATATTACTAAGGGTTACTTTACTTCTTTTTAATGATCTTCTTTAGGCTTATCTACATCTTCCAGAAAAGCGAAAATCAAAAATAATCCAATTAAAGGGATTAACGGCTTATTATGGAATAAAACCCGATTTTCTTCCGTTAATTAATGGAAAACATATATTTGTACTGAAAGATAATTTCTTTTCATAGCTACTATTTCTACTGCATGTGTATTGGTCTTTTTTCATTCAGATTATTTATTTATTTTTACTTGGTTTCTAAAAATTTATTTTTAAGCCATTTTCTTCCGTTATTTATCTCGAATTCAACAAATTTACATTCATTTTTTGTATACCTTAAACAATAAAATTATTATGCTAATGACAGCACGGAAACTGATTTCGAATTTTCATTTAGAATCCAACATTCGTCTGGACCAAATAGACTATAAGAAAGACAATATATCATATGATAAAGTATTTATTTCCCATGTCAATTTTGGCATTTGTTTGGCATTATTTGGCATTTTTTCATTCAGATTATTTATTTATTTTTACTTGGTTTCTATAAATTTGTTTTTAAGCCATTTCTTCCGTTATTTATCTTGAATTCAACAAATTAACATTCATTTTTTTTGTATACCTTAAGCAATAAAATTATTATACTAATGACAGCACGAAACTGATTTCGAATTTTCAAGTAGAATCCAACTTTTCTCTGAACCAAATAGACTATCAGATAGACAATATATCATATGATAATGTATTTATTTCCCATGTCAAATTTGGCCATGCTTCAACGCATATAAAGAACCATGTTATACGTAAATAACCACGAAATTAATCCGTTGATATCAAAGATTTTTAAACATTTTCAAGTCACTTGTATGGAAAGTATAGAGCACCTGATTTTTGTTACAGACGATTATAAGTAATATTTCATTTCACTTTTTATGAATATCAGAAGCTCTTAAGGTCTCGGCTCGAAACTGGGGGATACCACCAAAAAATTCGTCGTGCATGTGGGCCTAGGATACGTTAAATCCGACTCTGAGGGAGGAAAGCCCTCTCGCTGCAATGGATTGGAAATTTGGAAAAGGAAGGGGAGGGAGGCTGGCTCGTCATTTGGTTTCGGTTCAAGATTATGAGATTCGTTCCAAAATAGTCCTCATGCCCCTGCAAAACAGGGTGTCAATATAACTAAACTAAAGTAATACCTGAACGATTGGCATTCTATAATTGTATAATATCTATATGAATTCTTCCATACAAACAATAATTCGGGATTTCACATGAATCCTCATTAAAATATAAAATATGTGACAAGAAATCTCCATCTTAGATTTCCATTTAAAAACATGCTTCAATAAAGCAATGACTGAAAAAAAAGTTTATCGGTTTTGTTACTATTTTTACTAACCGTTTTCTTTATTGAACTTTAAATAATTATGGTATCCATAAAAGCCTTAAAACCTCATTAATCTTAATCATATTAGAATTTTTAGTGTGCTCCAGATCATCGTAACTTTCAAAATAAAACAACTGAAGGTATAATTTCTTAGAAAAGCAAAAGAAAAAATAACTTGGTCTAAGAGGGGTACTGAAAATAAATTTAAGATATGGTTCCTTGAATTTTTCCCTCGGGTCCATTATGGGTGTTACTGCAAAGTTTAGAAAATTTATATGGAAGGTTGGCCATTAATTCTTTTTTTTTACTTGTAATGTATTTTCAAAAAAAATTATTAGGAAACCTTTTCTAAAAGAGTTTGAAATAAAATTGCTCCCTTAGAGTAGTTTTTTTCTTCACACTTGCAAATAAAGTAGTTTAAAATAAAATAGACTAAAAAGCATGTAGCTTATATTCATCGTTTGAATAAATTATAAGAAACTAAGAACTATCTTACACTGAAAATATATTATTTAAATTTAGTAATTATATTATCAGAGCTTACTCTTTACAGATATTTCGACAAATGAATTTAGTATCCAATGTAGGTTTTCCATTGACAAAAATTTTTTGTCTATTATATGTCGAAAGTACCTTGAGAGATAGATTTTCTTAGAAAAATCTTTATTATTCTAAAAATTAATAACAAAAAGGCGAAAGGAAATGTAATTTGCGGCAAAAGAATGAAGAAATCTAACACTTTTTTGTAGCATCAGTTGTCTGAGGTAGATAGTGCAAATTACTTGGCAGCTGTAATAAGAAAAGAAAATGTTGATCGCTCAGGAGAAAGCGCAATGTGTATTAACCCTTTATAGTTCTCTAGTATATATACTTACCACCTACCAAAGAAGTCTTCTGATGTCTCAAAAAAGTATTGTAATAGGATGATTGTATGCTTAGCATTCGATTGAGTTACAATAATAACCCACATAAACATTAATTCTATTTTAATCGTAATTAAATTCACAAGTGGTAAATATACTTACTATTGCCCGGCATGAGTGTTTCCGAGACAATTTCAAGTTCCAGGGTTTGCCATTAAATTTCAACTCACGAAATTTTTTTCAGAAATGAAACAAATTCGTATTGTGTTCCTTATATCTAAAGTATTCTTATATTTAATTATCAGTATTTGCTATTGAATTTATCTAATTTAAATTCATTTTTGATTTTTGGAATTCAACAAAACTTAGTGATACAGTAGGAATGTCTTTAAATTCGAGATATTCCTGCTAATGATCTTACGCATATATCGACTTCATTTTTTGGTGTGTTTAATATTTAAATACTGCAGTTTATGATTTTTTAGTTCCCTCCTCAGCACAAAAAGTGGCTGAGATGTTATTAGTAAAATTATATTATGTTGCAAGAATCTTATTTTTATGCAATTTAGCGCTCCACCTAGCCGTCCCATCAAATGCAAAATGAACTTCAAAATTTAATATAATTAAACAATTTATTCCAATTCGAAGAAATTCCGTAGTTTTGTACTAAAAAATATTCGTTAAATCCCGTAAAATTAAGTGGTAAATATACTTACCAGTGAACATTCCAAGATATTTTTAACCTTAACGCTCAGTGGTAACTGACCAGTGAACGTTCGAAGATATTCCTACCCTTAAAGCTCAGTGGTAAGTATGCTTACCACTTTCAGTTTCCCCTGAATGATCTCTGGTAAGTATATTTACCACCCCTTATTTCATAAATTAATTGATAAACCAGCAAAATTCTCATGTTTTTGCATTTACCACATCAATTTATCATAACATAACCCCAAATTTTTATTTGGAGATGTCCCGGAGTTATATCCTATAAAGCAGTGGTCCCCAACCCCCGGGCCGCGGACCGGTACCGGTCCGTGGGTCAAATGGTACCGGGCCGCCCAAGGAACATTAAATTATTTCCATTTTTATAAGCTTTTATTCAACTTGTTTGTCTTGCTTCAAATCTTGTGATCGATTTCTTACCCCCAGATGAAACCGTCTCGTTGCAAAGGAACAAGCTCAGAGTCCTCATTGATTTAGCGTTCTAATGAGTTAAAATGTTAAATCACTGTATATTCATTTTTTGGTGTAAATGTATTTTATTTTGAATATGTTTAAATATTTGTTTATTAAAAAAATATTATCTCCCCAATTATTAAAAAAATGTTTTTAATGTTTAAATACAATTAAATTAAAATTATTAAATCAAAACAATCTAAAATATAAACAATCAACGTCCCTCCCCCCTCAGCGGACCGCGATAAAATTATCAAACGTTGACCGGTCCACGGCGATAAAAAGGTTGGGGAGCACTGCTATAAAGGATTAAGGTTAGAGGAAACAAAATCACCTAAAACCGTAAAAAAAAAGTTTTGGCTGATTCACCATACAAGTCCACCAAGATTGCCTTCGATTCATACACGGATGTAGAAGTTTGAAGACGCCGGAAGTGCTTAAAAAAAGACTTGGCGGGAAATCGTGTACATGTTGGGCATTATTCGTGTTGCTAAAGGAACTCATGTAGAGCCGAACTTAATGTACTGTAAAAAAAATTTAAATTATTTCATTCTCTTGACGCAAACTGCATTTCGTTTCACCCTTTCATATTTTTGTTATTAATGTTGGGAATAATAAAGACCCTTTCCGCACACCCTGCATTTCGCTGATGCGAATTAATTTGGTAGTTTACTGTCTCCATATGTCGTCGAAAAGAATGTAGAGGAACTGGCAGTTACAGCCTACCAGTAGCCTAATGGTTCATTGGCGTGGCTTTGAAGTAGCCTTGTAGGTTAAGGCATGGCATGACAGGAAAAAGTTTTCGGATTCTATCTTCTGGTTGTGCTCTTAACCAGAATCATTTAAAAACTGGTAGACCTTCAAATATTGAGGATAAGTCAGACTTCTACCTCAGATGTTATCTGAGTGCCGCTCCGAGGTCGTTTTGTCTAACGAAAGGTGCACTACATCCCCTTCTCACTAACACCAAGAAAGCAGAATTCATCATACACAGCACAGAAATTACATTGCACAAAATAAAGGAATAAACATTATAGAGTCCTTTTCCCTCCCCCCGAT
Organism: Araneus ventricosus; assembly: GCA_013235015.1. Classification (NCBI taxonomy): domain Eukaryota; kingdom Metazoa; phylum Arthropoda; class Arachnida; order Araneae; family Araneidae; genus Araneus; species Araneus ventricosus. The sequence goes on along the minus strand of BGPR01002183.1, from coordinate 77,333 downwards.
AAAAACTCTCGCTCTTTCTCTAGCTCTTCAGTCACCAGATGTCGCAGTTGTTATGCCCTTTATCATTTGTTCTCACTCATGTACTTGTGTAGATATGCTAGACCAAGTCGGATGAGAGTCAAAACCACATAGTAATTTAGAGACATTTTATGCATAAAATGAATAAAAGGTGCTCACAATACATCAACCGTTGGTTTACTAAATTATATGGAAAAGTATAAGTCAAAAAGTGATAGAGGTTTATGTAAAAAAAAGTAATACGTATAATTAACCTTACAGCGGGCGCACGTATATGAAAGATACACTAAAGAAGAATTTTGTTTCATATCCGTTTACCAGAGAAAACTGCGAAAGTACGACCTTGGCTATTCTTCCAGCTCATTTCGACGAACAATTAGTCATTGTTCGGAATTCGTGTCATTAATAGGACTCTGCGAATCTGCTATTTGTATTTCAGAGATACGCACGACAGTTTAGGCTTAAGGCAGTAAAATGAATATAAAACTAGCTTCTTGATTTTTATATCTAAATTTCAATTGTTGTTTTACTTCCATATTGTTTTTACAATTATATATTACAAATGTAAATATTTCAGCTGATAAATTTCAATTGATAAGTTTCATTTTTTTATATTTTATTTTGTTTTCACGTCATTCAGCTAATTCTTTAGTCATATTATATTGTATTATATCTTATGTTTACATTGTTTCCATTCCTTTTGAAATAAAAATTGTTCTTAATAACCCTTACCCAATTGCAACCTGATTTTAATAATTACTCTTTTAAAAGTTGATATTTTGAAATAGCGTATCTAGGAAATATATGCGACCTTTCATGCTGGTATAGAGGGCGATCCATTAGGAAATATAAGTGAGTAAAGCAACAGTGACTTCTGTTAATGAAAAAAAACCAAATTGGTCTCGACTTCAACTGTTAATCGTCCTTTCACGTTTTGGAAACATAACAATAGTCAAACTACTAAGAACTTTTTACCCAAAGAGTTATTTTTGATTTATTTATGGAGGAAGATAATTTTCCACATCTAGAAAGCCGCAGTGAAGGTAGATGGCAGCACAAGTCAACTGAATTCTGTGATATAACTTTTCCTCTTACGCACCTAAGTGCGCTTGATTTCACGGAAACGATTACGCAGAATGATCTAGGTAGTTGAGGGAGTAAGTTCGTCGCACGTCTTGATGGGTCTTCCGTTCCCATTTTGGGCGTTGCCAAAAATCACATTCTGTGATCCATTTTGGTAAATTAACTGGTAATAATGTTATAACCCTAACTTTAAACCTCACATTGTATTTAACCATTTCTTTTGTAATTTTATGTAAATATCTCCTAAAAACTTTTAATAAAGTAATTTAGTTTTTTACCTTTGAGCTATTCTTTCATCGTAATATACCCCTAGAAAAACAAACTACTAACACTCCTCCCACACACACACATTTATATCACCTTTATATATACGTCACTCGGTGACGCTTGACTTTCTTGAGCGAAAATGTTGGCTTGGGAAAATCACTTAGCAACTCTGTTAGTACAGTCCATAGACTTAAAATAGAAATTCACTCAAGTATCGAAAGCAATTTTTTTATATTTTAGGCCGTGGTAAGATTATAACACAACTAAAGATACCGAAATCACCCACCAAAGGTCACACAAAGGAAATCAAAGAATAATGCTTTTTTATATTAAATTAATAATACCAAACTGAAAGGACTTAATTGTTAAATGATCGTCACTTAAACACCGTGCATTTTTACTCGATTAAAAATTATCGAATATCATTTATCAAACACAACCATGTATGAAGATAAACATAAATTAGGCATTATTTTTCCAACTTCATCTGTAGTCATAAATCATAAGAAAATCAAACAATACTATGCATCTCAGAAATAGTTAAATTTCATATTTGAAATATAACGGATGAGTGGATTGACCAAACAAATATTCCTTACAAACGTTATGAAAGAAGTACAGAACTTCAGTTTTCTTTGAAATGCAGAAGACTTGCACAGTCCTGAGAAGCAAAACTAATCTTACAGAATCCACTTCAAAATTAATTCAGTTTCTATGAGACCTTCTATTCTGCATTGTATTTTTGTTTAGTTCCGCTGAGAGAGGAAAAACAAATACTACTAAGTAAATAGGATCACGGAACTAGCAGTAGATTCAGCATTTTCTTATTTATTTCCGCTGGATACCGCAATTAATGACACTGGAAATGAGAGAGCGCGCTCTAATTTCCACTTAAAATTGCGTGAAAGAGAGAGGAAGGAAATACGTCTTAAAAAGCTTAATGCGACTCTTAACGGTCAATACGTGCGAAGAATAAAAACTCCTTGTTTTTTCGCCAAGGATTTTCGCCAAATGTTTCTTTAGAAATACAATTACAGGGATTCGGACTGCTCTTGCGTCTCTTGAGTATGTAAAACTTAGTGTATTTGAGTGGGAATAAATTTTATTCTCTTTTGATAGGCAAAAAAGGCTCATATACTACAACGATGTTGGATTTATTTTTTCTCCTTTATCCTCTCTTAAGGCCATAAATGCACCATTTTTTACTCTGTTTGCAGTTGATTTGAGTTTCAAAGCATCATGAAAGGAATAAAGCGCTTCTTAAGGTATTTTTCCAAATAATTATAGTGAAAAAACTATCTTTTGTAAACCATATTTATTTTATATCAATACTGCATTTGTTATACAAAGACAATCTAACGCTTGATTGATGCGGATAATAAATTTAATAAAAACAGTTTTTAAAAACATGCTTTTATTAGAAATTATAAAAAGTAGAAGCTAGTTCCTTAACATGACAATTTTGGTATATTACAGCGAAAAATTTTATACTGTCTTCCGGTTATTTGATTTATTTATTTAGTGTGCGTGCGTACGTGTGTGTGTGTGTGTGTGTGTGTGTGTGTGTGTGTGTGTGTAATAAAATTTAAGGAAAATTTTGGCGTTTTTCTTAATAACTTCCGAAAACATGACAGCACAAAAGTAATTATTGCAACATCTGAAAATTCAAATGTTTTTGGATGATATTAATTGAGTGGTGGTACTATTTTTTTTCTAACTTTAATAGATTTTAAAACATATTTTTAGGCATAATTTACACAATACTTTTCATTGTTGCAATGAAATTCAAACCATTTTCATTGTCTAAGCAGATATTTAAATGCTTGTTACTCTAAGCTAAAATATTATCCCAACTGATTGTACTTTTTCTTTATTTCATCAATTTCTTTGTGAAATCTGTAAATGAAGTCCTCTACGATAGTTAAGTTTATTCGGAAATATATCCCAGTAAGCTGAGAGATCATGGTTGCTATGTTTTAATTCCTTTTATCAGCATGTTTTAATCCAGGTAAAATGTACTGGACGTAAAATGTAGTGTGCCATTTTAATATTGAAATCAAATGCATATTTTGCATAAGGATTAAGAAAATGCATTTGGTGCCAATAACGTGCGATTGAATGTTACATGATGCTGACAGTTACTTCACTCCATTAGGATCGTTCGTGTAGTCAATGAACAGAACAGGTGCAAGGCTGTTGCGCAACAAAAGAGTACATGTTCAATGTCTACCGCAATTTGAAGTATAAAATTACTGCCCATGAATATCAAATTATACGTAAGAGATTCAACGGAAATTATATTTCTGGTGAAAAAGCTGGTTGCCGAAGGTGGCAAGTTATAAATATTATAGAAACTTCCAATCACTTTTTTCTCAAATTCAAGGCCAATTGGCTCCACTCGTATGGAATCAAAATTTAATTAAATTAATCGATTAATTTATAATTTAATTATGAAAATATTACAGAAGCGTATTTTCATAGGGAACATACAAGTGCTCAAAATTTCAAAAATCAAGTGTGTCAGGAACAAAGCAGAAAATCGATCACAAAATTCCATCTTTACAAATATTGAACAGGTCAAGTTAAAAAGTGCTTAAAAAGATATAGAGGATTTAATTCAATCAGTCTAGTTTTTTCTAGTAAGGTATGTCCCTACGGACTTCAAATACGGGTCATCCTTCCCTTTATAGTCTTTATATCATCGCAAGTGGTTCTATACTACAGCAGAAAGATGGAAATACACGTTAAAAAGTAACGCAGCAATTCCTTCTTAGAATTTTTTTTTCAAGCTCTCTAAGCCTCCGTCAGTTTTGCGTCTTAACAGAAGCATCGACATCAGATCTTAGGTTTAACAAAGGTTTCATTGTAACCATATCTTAAGAATAGTTTTTGTAAACCCATCATTTCAGTCCTCCATAATTTCTTCAATCCCGTATCTAGTTTATTCTTTTTTAAAGCTTTTTCGTGGCTCTAGAAAAATGGCATAATTTTCTTCAAGCCTCAAACTGAGCATCTTAACAATAATCTCGTGAACTTGAATAAACTGTCCCAGCAGTTAATGTTTTTGCTAAACTGAAACATTTGAGAACTTTTTGGTCCATCTTGTTAAAACTGCCAGAACTTTCAGGTGTTCTTGGCCATGCATTCATTCAGAATGACCAAAAGTAAAATTTCTTTTTCCAGTTTCCATTGAAAAATGAGTTAAGTCTCTGAAAAAGAAACAGCAGCTGCAAGGAGAGATGATCATAAATTCTTTATTTTTACACTTCACTCACTTCCCTTAACATTTCTTGAATGTAAGGTATTCTACTAATATTAATAGTAGAAAAACTTGAAGAATTAAACTTACCTGCAGCAAATCCGCCGATTACGTCAGTACGGAAACTACTCTCCCAAATGCTTTCTCGTTTGCTAGTACATGGTGTTGAGGGAAGATGAAGCTTTTTCTCACTTAACATGCATGTACAGGGTGTCCAACAAAGGACTCCCTCATTTTAAAATTAAATAACTCGGCAACGGAGATCGATAGAAGAACGAAACCAGTGATATGCTTAGTCTGAAAGCCGTAAAAATCTGATACAAAAGTTTCAAAATTAGTTATAAATGTTGCCGACAGGTGGCGCTGCAGGTTGTAATAGCTATTCAGAATCCGATAAGAAATCTATAAACTGTCCTTGGCAAGCACGAAAAATGCCTAATTTGAATCGATTGTGATGTGATTGCAACGATTACTTGCAAATGACAGTTTATAGCTTTCTTCTCGAAATCTGAACTGTGATTACAACGTACAGCGCCACCTGTCGGCAACATTTATAACTAATTTTGAAACTTTTGTATCAGATTTTTACGGCTTTCAGACTAAGCATATCACTGGTTTCGTTCTTCTATCGATCTCCGTTGCCGAGTTATTTAATTTTAAAATGAGGGAGTCCTTTGTTGGACACCCTGTATGTTCCTTCACCCAACAAGCGGATGAACCATCGTTTACCTTCCGAGCTTTTCAAAAGCATTTCTAACGGGGGTTTTTTTTCGCTTCGTATTGTATTTTCCTCAATCTGAGAAAACGGATATTTTTCTTTGCCGTGTTTTATTGAAAGACTACAGTCCATGTTTTCTTCGTCTGTTCATTTCAACGACTTTGGTTGAGACAACAATGGATTGGCTATGATAGGCACTAAAATGACAGGGCCTACAGGTAGTAGGAAGGAAATGGTGAAAATTCATTTATTCCTCCAAGGAGGGAAGCATCTAACTGTCTTTCCACAGGTGCAATAGAGAGGAGAGGCAACACTCCTCCAAAAAATTTCCAACCATCTGTTGGAGAATACGATAATTTTTTTTAAAAAAGGATACGCTATCAGGCAAATTCCACTTTTGAATATTTTGTTGTGATTAATTAAGCGCTTGTAAAACTTCTAAAATGTTTTCTTATCTATTTACAGTAAATCTGTTGATAGCCAGGCATCATTATATCTATTGTGTAGTGATATTGTTGAGCTATTAGAGAAACATCTGGCACTACAAGGTTGTAAGCTAAAGGCTTGTTTACATCAAGGGCTTATTTAGAGTGTAAAATTACTATGATCTAAATAAATATTCACTGAGCGGAAAAGCCTTGGAGTTTTGCATTCCTCTAGAAACGATTAGCAATCTTTACTAAGGTAGGAAGTTATTATAATGACTATTTTATTACAAAATGAGCAAGGGAATTTCCAATCTTAAAATGATTTCCAGGAATAAAGAAAACCATTAGTGTTAAATTAAACCGTTGAGAAGAAGAAAATTATTTAAAATAGAAATGGCGTAGAAATTAGTTTTAATAGTTTGCAAAGTAATCTGAAATGCGTTTTTCCTGCAAAGAAATTCAAAATGTTCTCTCAAATAGGGAAGCAAATCATTAATTTTCCCGTACTCAGATATATTTAATTCAAACTTTTGAACAACTTTCAAGAAATGGTAAAATTCTAAGAAGAGAAATCCATTCACATAGTTTTCAAAGTTAGCGGAAAAATTTCTAAAGGTTTATTTTTAATGCTTATAGGAAAACCATTAACTCCTTCAACGTCTACCTTTCCATTTCTATTAGCGTTTTCATGTTTTTCCACCGATTTGTTTGCGTAATAATCACAAATAATCAAGAGCGACAGTTGCTTCCATTTTTTTAATGCTTTTTTCCCATCAAAAAACTGATAAATTCGTTGTTGTACAGTCACATGCAATATTATTTTGTACTTAAAAGTAAATTTAAAAGAAAACTTAAATTTTAAGAATAGTTCCGGAAGAAATAAAGAAATATATTTAGAAGCTCTCAAACAAAGCGATAAATGAGTTTGAAAACTTTTATTTACAAGAAATGTTTTTAAAAAAATAATGGCTAACTTGTTCTTTTCTTCATATATTTGAAGTATTTTAATATTTAAACTAAGTTTTTAAAAATATCCATCGTAACAAGTTTTTTTGTAACTATATTGATTTCAAGTTAATTAGTCATGTTTTAAATGTAGCTCAAATAAAAAATAACTAGACAGAAAAAAACATTTGAGAGGATATTGCACGTATGCTTAAATGATGAAAGTTATAACTTATTACAGTTTATTACTAGTTTTCATTAATGTGAGTATATTGAAATAACTTTCTTACAATTACTTTCAAATTAATTAGAGAATTTTTAAAAACAAACTTAATAAATAAAATTGTTACTTACTTAATTCCCTTCATAAAATCTAAAAACCTCTCTGGGCTCAATTTACCTAATTCCGTAAACGGAAAATTTTAATTTTGACATAAAAAAGAAATTGACAGAACGTTTCCAATTTTAGACCTTAAAAGCAAGCATTTTTCCCAATTTAGTTTCACAAATAAAAATGGTAAGGAATAAAAAAATACTAATTAAATTTGATATCATTAAAATGTTTAAAATTTTGTATTCATTGCATCTTTTTTTGCTAAAAAAGAGTTTCTATTTCTATAATTACCTTGAAAGAATTTTTTAAGGTATGATAAGAGCGCAGCGCCACTTTGTATGAAAAATGTTTCTTTTTCTTTTTTTATTTATTTATTTTTTATTCCCAGAGCTTATCCCTTGTGCTACATACTAATGACATTTTCCTTCGTTTGTAGCCATATACACGTCTCTAAGGCCTATTGAATACGCGAACTTTATTTATGACAACCCTTGTATATCGAATAACCTGAAGGAGGATTTCGATATTCTTGAAGCGGAGCTGTGTAGTTGTAACTGATTTTCACAAATTTAGTTCGTCAGCAATCAATTCACAATCGGAGGGCACAAAAGGCCATCCATGCACGCTCATGTTTTCAGCAACACATGAGGTAGATGGCGTGTTATCTCCTAAAAGAACCTTGAACATTTTAAAGTTTCCTGAGTGTTTCTTTCCAAAGTTCCACCAAAAGTTTGATGTTGGGTCTTTGTTACATCTGTTCATCATTAACGCTTGTCGACAAGAGCAAAAAACAAAGCACTGCAAAAAAATGATTATCGCCTTCAGCTGCTCGCATGCTTCGGACGGTCAGATGGTCACTGATGTTCCAGTGAATTCCATACCAAAACAGCAGACAGTTCACTTCGCAAAGCCACTTTAGGATCTTAGTAGTACCTCAAGTAGGGGGTCTCATTTTTTCTGTTATTGAGGTTTAGAATGAAAAGCAACAGCTCATAATGATAAAGATACAATACGATTAATACAGGGCGTCTGGGCCAAAAGTATCCAAAAATTGCTGACAATCGCTGAACTACTTATCAGAATGTAATAGACTGCTTCTCCGTGGGTTGTAATCCCCTCCAAGGTTTTCCGGGTGTAAACAAGTCAGCCGCACATGCGTACAATAGTCAAAAATCGACGATAAAGTGAAAATTGGGCAAACTCGCGGTTATGGGACACGTTTACCTTGGTATTCGGGAAAACTTTGATGTTCCAAATATTCCATCGTATTATTTCCTGTTCCAACAACAAGGCGCTCCACCACACTATCACGAAGATATTACTGTGTATTTGAATGATACACTTCTAGGATGTTGGATTGGAAAAGTGGACCTAATTTCCTGACCGCCAAGATCTCTGGATTTGAATCCATTTGACACTTTTGCCTGAGGATTCATAAATTCGCTGTACCGCATTATCATGAAGATATTACCGCGTATTTGAATGAAACATTTCTAGGATGTTCGATTGGAAGAATGGGCCCAATTGCCAGAACACCAAGGTCTCTGGATTTGAGTCCATTTGTCTTTTTTATCTATAGATTCATAAATCCACTGACTATTAACAAAATGTTGGAACCAAGGGTGAGTTGAAGATGCATATCATTCAAGCAATTCGTCTAATAATTCCTGAAATGCTATGGAAACCTTGGTGAGAACTCAATTAACGTTTAGACATTTGCCGTGATACAGAAGGTGCACACATCAGACTGAATTGATATTAACAACAACTTATTGAGATCTTCTCTTTAAAAAAATATTTTTCAATTCTAATGAATAATTTTGTAATTATACGCCATTACTTTTGGATACTTTTAGCCAGGACGCTCTGCAGTTTCATTGATCGACAAACCGATGTCATGTTCTTTCACACAAACCAGTATTACATGTTCCTTTTATTGAGAAATAACCGATTCTACAAAGGTAACAAATATCTAGACTTTAAAGTTGCAATTTCTAAAAAGCAAATTCGCCAGAAATTTGCATTTCTTTTTTAGAATTAGCATTTAACGGCTTATCAGAAACAATATATGTCTGACGCTTCTATTAAATCTGTCTAAAATAAAGAAATGTTCTTTCACTTCTTAAGAAATTATTTCCTTAAGAAATTATATGAAATAATGAAGAACTTTCATGAAAGAAATATGACTTTCTGGATGAAAAATAGTTAGTTCTAATGTATGACTAAAAAAAGAAGTTTAACTATGTGTTTGTAACTTGAATTTTTCAGCTAACCGTTAATTTTAATTTTAAGCATCGCATTTCACTTAGATGACACTTGACAAATGTGAATTTTTTATACTAAGCTACTAAAAAAGCAGTTTCACAGCTGAATTCACAAAATAAATATTAAAAAACTGTTTTAAATTATATTTGACAAACTGAAAAGAAATTATAAAGTTTTCATAGAAAAAAAAATTGAAAACCTAGAGAGTGTGCTGCACTGTGTAATTAATTGCCATACATTAAAACAAATTGTAATTTAAATGTCATTTTATATTTTTTCGTAAATGAAAAAGAAAAAAAAATGCTTTCGAAATATAAATTAATTCTGTGTGTTAGATTTTACTAATTTATTCTTTTTGTACTTTTGTATGCTTCTCTTTAAATTCGTTAAAAATAATCATCGATCTTTTTTAATGAGTCTAATCAACAATGAGTAAGTGAATAGCAGAGATAGTTTCAAAACTTCTTTTATTTATAATTGTAAAGGAGGAAAATTGACATTTCTTTGTTATTATCTAACTATAAATATAAAAAGACTTAAATGTTATCGTAAATCAATTCAAGCGGTATAAGCACTTGAATGAAATGTATAAAAATTTAAAAGGATAAAAAAAATTTAGTGACATTAAAATACTAATTGAATTTTCAAAATCACTTAAGTGAACTCTTGTATAATATCTAAAGCTACATTGATAATACACTATTCTTCATCAGGAATTCTGGATTTCAAGACTGAATATAAAATTTACGAGGGTTATTCAGAAAGTAACTTACGTTTTAGAATTTAAAAAAAAACCCAAATGAAAGGAAATATTTTTTTATTACTTACATTTAAAAGGCACATTGTTCAGCTATTTTTCAACATAATGTCCGTATAAATTTTGACACTTATCATAACGGTACACCAGCTTGTTAATTCTATCGTCATAGAATTTTGCCGCCTGAGACTTCAGCCATGCACGGACTCCTGCATGCAGTTCGTTATCGTCGAAGCGCTGTGTTGCCAGCCAGGTCTTCATGTGTGGAATGTACGGTGGATGACCAAACAGCCCCATCCGAAACCATCCAATTATTATTAGTACATTATTTTCATTCGCCTATATTTGGAGCAGTGCAGCCAAATTTGGATCTCGCGCCTTTAAACCTATAATAAACCAACTAATGACCAAAAAAATCTTTGTTATTTAAAATCCTCTTCAACATTTTTTGTTACTTACATTTGAAAGGCTCGAATGGTCCCCACCAAGCCATTCGAACTCCAGACCTCTTGGATGGTTTTTTTCGTACAATTATTCGAAGCCATACTATTGAGAAATACGTGCAAAAAATCACCCAAAACAACACAAAATATTAAATAAAAAAAATTCTAGATTAAATTTTAAAATTCCGGCTTCAAGGTGCATTCAGTCACCATTGCGACTACCTGTGTGCCAAATTTCATGGCTGTAAGGGCGATAGATTCGTCTGGACATCGCAGACATACACACACGCACACAAACATTGCCTTTTATACGTATAGACAATCTATATAATCTTTGAACCACATTAAATTTTTAATTCAAAATGACACAATTTATGAAATAGCATAGCATTAACACCTCCGAAAATACTCCATATTTCGTTCGCGATTTTGTCCGTGAAAAGGCTTGAAGGGTCATTGAAGTGGACGGTTCTTATCAAATCTATTTCAATGCAAAGAAATGCGAGGGCATTAATTCATCATACTTTGCTGTATCGTAGATATTAAATAATAATTTATTCTTTTCAAAGAAAACATCTTCCAGTCAATAAAGTGTTCTCAATTAGATGTTAACGATTGAATAAACTTTTTGTAGTATTTTTTTTCTCGTAGACACCCGAAAAGAGCTAAAAGGTTTTTAGCTGCAATGCTGCAACCAGTTATTTGAGATTCAGAGCAACAAGGTCATCGCATATAGAGGATTCCAGATCATCTTCGAAAATCAAAAACAGGTTTTTTACCTTTACTTCAAGTTTAGAAACAAGCTTTCAGAACTTTGTAATAGTCCTAAATCTTTAGATAAACACTTTATAAACACTTTGAAATAGATCAAATGCATAAATTATACCAGCATCATCAGATCATCTCCATTTGTCTAAAACATCTAAATATTTCATTTAAACCTCTACATAGCAAACCACGAGAAATTAGAGCTGTGATGTGTACTGCAGTGTATGTTTCATGTTTAGTAATATAAATTTCAGCCCCACTCCTCCCCTTATAAGTATATGTGAGAGAAATTCTTGCTTATTGTCTCTGACTAAACAAGACTGCTCAAGTTGTTGCAAGCAGAAAACGTAAATGTATCGCTCAATTTATTTATTGTAACGAATGCAAATTTCATAAACAACATTTTATACGGCATTTTCAAAATAATACTAAAAAATTTGTTAATCCTTGGTTGTTATTTTAATGTAAGACAACGTTCCTCCCATTGGGGTCTCAGGAAGGAATTTGATTCACAAGCCAAAACGCCACAGAAAACATTGTATGGGAGATCCTCTATATCTCGGTAACTACATATTTTAAAAACATAAATAATGTCTTATTTTGGAGATAAAGGGTAACAACTGAAGTTGCAAGAAAAAAAATTGAAAATCAGAATTGTAGTTCAGCGAATACTGAGTCGCAAAGTTGGGCAAAAATACGCATGAATTTGAACATGGTGCCAACAAATTACCCTAGTACTCTAGAGAATTCATACAGTGATTCAACTTTTAAAAGAAACATTAGTTCCGAATTATTAAATTATGTATGTTACTTTTCATATCATTGACCGATCCTACACAGAATTGTAACATATCCAAGCACGATTGAAGAATTCAAAACAAAAGAATTGACATTGTAATATATTTTATTAAGAAATGAAACAATTTTCATTGTAACCTTAGTTTCATTTTATTTCGCCAATTTTCCATACATTAGTATTTCAGAGAAACAAAAGAGAATTGAGAGTAACTTCGAGAAACAAGAGTATCGCCAGTAACTTCGAGAAACAAAAGAGAATCAAGGGGAACTTCGAGAAGCAAGAGTATCGCGAGTAACTTCGAGAAATAAAAGTGTATCGCGAGTAACAAAGAGAATCGGAGAAGCTTCGAGAAACAAAGGAGAATCCCGAGTAACAAAGAGAAACCGAGAAACTAAAAAGTCACGCGAGTAAAGTAGTCCTACGCCTTTACCATCAGTGGCTGTTTGAAAAAGTCAGCCTCCCGTCATTTTTTTCTGCATATGCGCCCTACGCCATGGCCTAGGTTGGCCCTATGGGAAATTTGCCCTATTCATATCCATTTTCCAAGGAAGCTTGAATTCACTCTGTCTTTATGCTTTGTTTCAGAATCTCAATCAATGGGAGATCTCACCTCGACTTTTTCGTATGCTTGCACAATACGGCTCGTTTTGTGTTTAGCTTTTCAGTATGATAAAGAGAATGGACCTCTTCTCTCTGAGCGGATGGGTTCAAAATCTGATAGAGATCTACATTTTTGGCGTCAGGATCCAGAACTAAATTTCATTCATTTATCAAATAAATTGCGTGTTCACATGAACACGGTGAGATAAACTTTTGCTAGACGAATTTCGTCCAAAATTTGCAACAGATTTACGATTTGGTGTTGACAGCTCATACTGCATTTCATTACCCTACCTGTTTTGGTTTTTGAACTATCCTATTCACAGACAAAGAGACATTCTGGCAAATAGACTTGCACAATTTCCAAAATGAGTTTTTTCGGACTTAAGGCGATAGATCTTTCGAAGTCGAATTTTTCGATGATCATAAGTCTTTCTGAGCAAAGGCATGATGCAAGACATCCAACAATAAGGGAACCCACTCTTTATATATCCACTCTTTATATTACCATTTTAATTACCAACCTGCAGGAAATTAGACAGAGGATATGACGGACGAACAAAACTAATTATTCAAAGTCTGAACAAATGAGGAATGCTATATTCTTTCTGTGTTGTTTGTTCAGCATCGAGTTTAAAACAGAACAGTTTATTTCCAGCTCTGAGGAACAATACCCTAGAGAGCAATATAGAACTATTTAATGATAAAGAAGTCATTTATAATTAAGTTGAGCCAAATCATCGAGAAAACAAATAATATATTATTGCTGTACTGTTTACTTTGATCAACAAAGCAGCCTAATTGATTGCACGTCCCTGTTGTTCAGAAAGGAATAGATTTGTATTTTGATTAAATAATAAAACAATTACATAAATATTTTCAAAAATTATGCAAACATACTTTATCTAATCCTCACCTTTTCTTATATTTATTCAGGAAGATTGCCAAGTGTAAATGAATGTGACATTCGTAAAACATTATTAGTCAAATTAATTGCAACAAATTTAAGGACAGCCACAATAAATATGCTTTGAAATTCATTTGAGTTGTTTTCTTAGAGCAGCTTTTATTTTATTTTATCTTATTTTATTTTATTTTATTTTTAGGATTTGTATCTATTCATTCTGGGACTCTTGAGTTGACTTGAGTTGTTTTCTTAGAGCAGCTTTTATTTTATTTCATCTTATTTATTTGATTTTATTTTATTTTTAGGATTTGTATCTATTCATTCTGGGACTCTTGAGTTCACTTGAGTTGTTTTCTTAGAGCAGCTTTTATTTTATTTTATTTTATTTTTAGGATTTATGTCTATTCATTCTGGTACTCTTGAGTTCACTTGAGTTGAGAAATCCACTTGAGTTGTTTTCTTAAAGCAGCTTTTATTTTATTTTATTTTATTTTATTTTATTTTATTTTATTTTATTTTTAGGATTTATATCTATTCATTCTGGGACATCGCGGCATTCCCTTTTATTTTTAACTATTCTTCCGGTTGAAAAAAGAATGATATTTGAATTTCCTGCATTTAGTAAATGTGCTGCAACCAATGAATATAATCTTTCATTCATATTAGAATAAAAACCACACACATGATTGGGTGAATCCTCTGCCATTTTTAAAAATTTTATCTAATTGATGTGCTAAAAAAAATTACGCTTTTTGTTCCATAGACTTTAATTTTTATTTTCCTCTTCTTTTTATATAAAGAATGCTCAGAAAAGTCTGCCCAAAATGGAAATGATGGTAAAGGAAGCTGAATCAAGATGCTTCGCCTTAGAATAATAATATTCAAAAAAAAATTTTAAAGTATGGTTTACTGACTTGGGATATAAAAAAATAACATTAAATAATGTTTTATGAAACAAGTATTTTTAATGTAAAAATATTATTGTAATTTACAACGTAAAGATGTCTATAATGTGGAAAATGGATTTAAAAGCAAAGTTTTTTATGTCATAAAATGTATTAGCAAAGTTTTTTATGTCAAAGTTTAGTTGCGACAACAATATTAAAATCAAGATTGTTCCTTACTAAAAATAAAAATATATAAAATTCTGAAAAGGCGATTGCTAATTCGAAGGTGAAAAAAGGAAAAAAGTTTTAAAAATAAAAACCAAAACTACTAAATAACATTTAAGCAGAACATCGTATTGCTTATTCGTCTCTTTCCCAATGTTTTGTTGTTTCTCTGTGAATCCTCTTTAAAATTTAATGTAAAATCTAAAACCTTCGTCGTGCAGGCAAAAGTCACCAAGTCCAAAACCATAGTTTCGAGATGTGGTTAGTTTCAACTTCATTAATTTTGAGTCGTTATGATAAATAATAAAAATTTAGTTACAGATTTCTAGCTCATACGATTGATTTACTGATGTTCGAATATAACAGGTCTCTATCACGAAATAATTAATTGCAAATTATACTTGACTGTAGCGTCCGTCGAAATGTTTTTGTGGGCTTAGTGACTTCTATAAACTTTTTGAATTTGACATTGTGAGAATTTATATTTTCTCGAATACTCCCCTAAACAATTGTGCATACAATGCACCAGACAGACCGATGTTCCAACAAGGCACTAGAGTTTCATTCCTCACACGGAGAGAATATATGTGCAACTCCGATTTTCTAGTAGAAATATGATATAAACCCTTTAATATGACGTGGTCAGAATTTCTATCTCTCTCAAATGATTTCCCAAATCTGTTGGACATATGCTGTACCAGAAGAATTTTTCAGTTCCATCAAGACATTAGAGTTTCGTTCCTCGGCCTTCCCCCAACTTCGTATTTTAACACCCTGCATCCCTTAATTCAATTTTTTAGATCGATAGAACTTTTATTGTGGTCCCGTCAGCTTTGAATTAGCCAAGTTTCTCTCTATTTTGTTTAATATACCTCACTAGTCGCCTTCAGCGACCAACTTGATCGCCGAAAATAAAATTTCATCTGAATCTTTTATGCATAATTTTATATTCGTGGTGTCCCTCAACAAAGTAGTTTTAAACTTCGAATTTCTATAGACGTTTAACCTGCGTTCTTTTCGTAGCTTTGCATTTGTTCTTGTTCACATTAACGTTAAATGCGCATTTGATTTCAACATTAAATTGGCGCGGCACATTTTAAGTCCAGCAGCATACTAGGTGGGTTAAAAGGCGCTTATAAAAGGAATTAAATATAGAAAAGATCATCTTTCAGTTTACTGGATCATTTCATTATATACTTACCATCTTGATGACTTCCTTTACAGATTTCACAGAAAAATTGATCAAATAAAAGAAGAAAGTAAAATCCAGTAAGATATTTTCTAAGCTTTCAACAATTGAAGAGAAAGACGAAATTAAAATAACTGTAAATGCGCAAAATGATAATTAATTTAAACGATGAAAACGGTTTGAAATGCGTTGCGACAATGAAAAGTATTGTTGTAAATTATGCCTAAAAAATATTTTTAAAAATTTATTAAAATTAGGCAAAAAATTCTTACTACAACTTATTTGATATCATTGAAAAGATAGTTTTTTAAATTTTCAGATGGTGTAAAAATAATTTTTGTAATTTAATATTTTCGGAAGTTATTAAGGAAAAACGCCAAAATTTAGCTTATATTTTAATCAATTAAAATCTTAGTTAAAATTTCAAAAAAATGGCTCCGAGGTGCGCATTCCCACCCTTCAAATTATGTTTGTTCCAAATCTCGTAGCTCTAGGTCTAGTGGTCTGCCCTGTAGATGATCAACACACGGACATACACACGTTCTCCTTTATTATTAGTAGAGATTTATTTAATACAAATAAATTAAAAGCATTAGCTGAATATCAAGACTGTAAGCACCTAACACATAAAAAATAATTTGACATATTGTGACGACAGAGAAAACAATCTTATTTTTATTTAGCAGCATATGACAAACTTTGTTTGCCATTCATTTCTCTACCAGCTGTCGCTAGACAGTTCTTTAATTAAAAATATTTCGTAGGCTTCTTGCTCTACGCCTTACACTATCCGACGCAGCCTTGAATTTCATTTTTCACAAAAGAAAGAAATGAACAGCAAAGACGCTGGAGGAAATATAACTATGGCTTCGAATTGCCAAAAGAAGAAAGCAGTGCTCGAAAAAATAATGTACGTGGATAAAAAATAGGAAAGTCAAGAACGAGAGAAATGGCTCGAAGAAAATTTACGGAATAGCTTAAAAATTGTTTCCCTGTTAGCCAAAGCGAAAGTGAAAAAGGCGACAAGTAAAATACACAGTTGAGAGAAACAAACAAACTTGTGCTATGTTTCAGACTCGCTTTGCTTCTGCAGAAGATATTTGAGCTCTAAACAGCAATTGTTTTTCGAGAAAAAGGCGCAGTTTCGATTTAGACGAAATTTTTCTTCCATGTAAAATCTGTCCGTAAATTTTATTTTCACCTGCAGTGCGTTGCGATTTCCCATAGAAACATAAATACATTGGGAAATATAAAGTTACAAAAAGCGAGAAGAAAGGAAACGTTGAAATAGCACTTCGTTATTATTAGTTACAGTTTAGACATCCCATTTTCTGTTATTATCGTCTATATCCATATACCTATTCGAGTTCCAATGCATTCTAAAATTATACTTTATTTGTTATTACAATTATATGAATGCAGATACCGTTAGAAATGATTAGAAATACCGATAAGAATATATTATATCAATTTTAATACCTTTTATTTAACTTTTAATTCTTTCATTTTTGCAAATTTTCATGTTTTTTAAGGTGGAACCTTCGCTCATTCCCTGATGTATTAGAATTCCAAAATTCAGCATAGTTGTGTTTTCCAATGGACAATACAATACTTTGATATTTTCAAAAATTAATACCAATTAATAGATTGATTTTTATTAAATTTTTATTCCATGAGAAACTGCATCTGGTAAGGAATTTGAGCAAAAAATTGATAACTTTCCATACTTCATATAATATTGAATTACAAATTTTATTAAAAAATAAAAGGTAGAAAATAATAATAATAAATAAGAATTTATAAACACTCTTTTATTAGTGTATTGAAAAGTAGAAAATAATTTTTTCAAAAATATGGAAGTAAAAAAAAATCGTAAAATCGTGAGCCTCTGAAAACAATACTATAAGAAAATGACGCCCACAGTGCATATCGTAAGAAAAGAAATTCCTGAATATTCATTATAACTAGAATGTATTATAAATGTGGTTTAATTTCCAATTTACTGGAGGTATTTCTGCCAGCGCCTCATGGTTTTACGATTCTGTTTTGTGATCTACACATTTTTGCTAAAAAAATTATTTTCTACTTTTTAGCCCACTAATAAAAGAGTTTTAAAAAGCTATTTTGCTTTTTATTGTTTCTCGCATTGTTCCCCATCCTTTTGCTTATTTTATTTCTTTTATTATTATGTATTTTTGTGTTCTGCGTGCTTTATTCTATTAATTTTATATTCTATTATTTTACTTTGTTTTAATTCGAAATTAGTGCATATTGTGTATTTTTGTTTCTCTGCATGTTTAATTTTATCTCCTCCGCAAGGCGGCGCTACTAGTTTGTTTACTGTTTACTTGTCAACATATGATTCTGCTCGCAGCACCCGCACTGACCGGACGCATTCTTTTTGCTCCGCTGTCATTACCCGCTCAGACGGGCCGCATATATCTATTTTCACTTGAGCATTGTCTCCGCCTTGGAGACACATTTGCTCTACACTGCAACAAGCACTGTTCCTCAATTCTTACTTTACTCAATTATTACTCATTGATGAGTTTGAAACCGCATGCCTACATTTAGTAGGTAATTCATCTGAACTGTGTATATATTTTGTATATAATGATTGATACAGAATTTTATCTTCAAACGTCGCTTCATCATTCTTTATTCAAAACAAAACCAAAGTTTTAAGCAATCTTCAGAAAAATTACGCATTCCAGCACTAGCTTCGAGGATAATTTGAAATTCGTGATCTTCATCAGAATCAACGCACCGCACATACACGCATTGATCAGCTCAACTTGAAATAAATGAATAAAACTAGAATTGCTAATCCTGAGAATCAATTAAGAGGCGCGATTTTATTCAGGTGTTCTTAATAAGTTACTACCGGTTACCTCCAGTGCGAGCATAAAAAAAGTTACATTTTGAGTAGGCAGATTCTCCTGCGGGGTACAAAAATGGTGGTGGTGATTGGTTAATGACCCTCTCGCTTTTGAGGGGACATGCGTCCTTACGAGGGCTGGTATTGAGATCCATTATGCCGGGTTCAAAATACCCGTAATGGTATGCGGCGGTCCTTTCGTTTAGATTTGACGCATGTTCTCAGGAAAGGGCGAAGTGTTCTTTATGATACCCAACGGATTCCACCGGGGGGGCACCGCGAGTTCACGGATGAGAAGCTGCCGTATAAGTAAGCAGGTACCCCGGTAAAACGAGCGGTTGTTTCATGAGCCGCTCGTAA
Organism: Araneus ventricosus; assembly: GCA_013235015.1. Lineage (NCBI taxonomy): Eukaryota > Metazoa > Arthropoda > Arachnida > Araneae > Araneidae > Araneus > Araneus ventricosus. Next base: position 58,203 of record BGPR01002183.1, on the reverse strand, counting down.
TGGGGGCTATTATGCAGGAACCACAGTGCCTGACTATCTGTTGCGGCGGCTGGTCTTTCATGTTGACACGGATGCCACGGGAGGGGTGATTCTTTGTGATTATGATACCCGATGGGAATACACTTTCCTGGCAGCCACCTCGAGTGCAAGGATGAGAAGCTTCCGTATTAGTCAAGTAGTTTATCGGTTTCCTTGGTGGCACAATACTAGCGGTGTGGCTGGTAAACAGTCCTGTCGACGATAACAGAACGTACGTTCTTGTGAAGGTTCGCCGCTTGAGAAGCTCGTCGTGGGATCTATTTTGTATGGCTCATAGGTAATATATTATCCGGTCCGGTCATTCCAACTTACCGGATGTACTATTGATGGAGCGGGCTGTTTTGTCTGATTACCCAAGAGATTATTTATTGGCCGCATATAAACAATTGCAGTAGCAAATCGCGTGAAACTCTCTCTAAAATTTCCATTAAAGGACAGTTCATTCCGTGTTCATCTACATTTAATGAATGGAAAAAAAATTATTGAATAATGTATTTAGGCGCTAAATCACCTTTTGGATTAAGTCTTTTAATTTTTAAAAAGTTGGTTACCGTGTAGGGTAGACCGGGTCTAGTTGGGCATAGGGGCACGTTGGGTCAGTCGCATTATTTTAAATATTTTCCGACAGATAGCGCTGTTACTCCAGCCAAGTATGTGTCATCCCCCCTCTCTTCTTTCCCGTAAAGGTCATTGGGATAGCAGCGTCTACTAACAAACTAGCTGGAATTTTCAAATTTTTGTCAAGGTGAGTAACTTTCCTTCCTTATAAATAATCTTCTTTTTCTATGTTTTTATATTACAATTTCCATTTTTACAATTAATATTCTGAAAGATAACTGTTCATAGTTACTGTAGGGCATGTTTGTTTAATTAAATACTTTCAAAGTAAATTCGTACACCCATCGGAAACAAAAATGGCGACATGGGGTAAGTTGGGCCACTTCGCATGGGGCACGTTCGGCCGGCTGCCCAACTTGCCCCGTAGAATGTTGATCCTGTGGAAATGACGAGCGAGCGTGCCACGTAGTATCTCCAAAGCCTAATTGTAATGAATGAAGTCTCGAAATCAATTCATTTATGTAACCGTTCTCTCAATTTCATGTATAATTATTCTTTTTTAATTTCTTCTATATTCAAAGGAAGAAAGTATTGATGATGGTCAAAATTTGCAAATTGAAATTATATCAAATATCCCATTGTTAGTACAAGACAATAGTTACGCTAAAATATTTTAAATTGAAATGCATATAGAATTTAAAGTTCAGTTTTAATAATATTTTTAAAGATTTTAAAATGTTCTTTTAATTTTGAGATGGGATTACGCCGAATTAATATATGGCATGCTCATTATGAATAACTACAATGATTCAATGTTGCTGTAAAACCAAATGACGCTACTACACTGTTTTTCATTATCTGAGATATATAAATATGTCTGAATTTATGGGATACGCACCAAATTTAAAATGCAAGATAATTGTTAAGAAAATCTAAGCTGATTCCATCTCCATTAAAAAAGAGCGAAACAGAATGTGCTGTTATTATTTTACGATGAATTTAAAAATTGTATCTCAGTTCTTGTTGAGTAAAAATGCACCAGATTTGTATCTATAACCTAACTGTGTTATTTAAATTAATATTATTATTTATATTATTTTTTGAATTATTATCTATATTATTCTTTAAATTAATGTTATAATTTATATTATAATAATATTATTATTATTTATCTGCATTAAATATAATAATATGGAAGAATTTTTTGCGATAATCACAACATGCTACTTTGTTTCTCTTGCAGGGCTACCTGCTAAGATGGTTCGCCATTATGTTAGAAAATCGGATAGAGGGAATGCTTCTTCTTAAGCGATGAAAGCTGCTGTTTTAGAAGTGAAGATGTAATGATGAAAATTGTGACGATGAAGTCATTTAATTCTGTTTTCAACATAAAACTTATTAATTTTGTAGTTTCAATCTCTTGATTTTTGCTTCACATAATTTTACAATTTTATAGTTTTATGGCTTCATCAAGGAATGGTGCATGAAAGAGATTTTCCTTTAGGATATCTTGTGTTATCGTTCGCAGGAAATGAAAAGTAAAATGTAAAAAGATTGTTTTGTGTTTCTTCAATTCTACCTTACCAGAATATTAAATAAGTGATGTGGTCCAACTTACCCCGTAGTCGGGGCAGGTTGGGCCACGCGATTTGTTATCAGTTTCAGCTTTTAAATTAATATTAATAGTTAATATTTTGAAATGTTATTCTGGTGAATTCTTCCTGAAGGTACACTGATAGTCTTTGCATTTAAAAAAATTTAAAATATTGAATTGTAATTTTTTAAAAATTCTTAGAAGAAAAAACGGCCCAACTAGCCCCGGTCTACCCTAATAAAAGAAAAAGGGTCCGATATATTTAGTCAAGTTTATTTAATAAATTGGGCAATAATAAAAATTTACGTTGCGAATTGGAAGAAAATAAACTGGATGTGTTGCTTTATAGATAAGGAAAGTGGAAAATGAAATGATGTTTTTTAATGCAATTCTTTCTTTTTTTCACAGATAGAAAGCAGCGAAAAGTCAGAATCCTCCAAAGCACAGATTCGATTTTCAAAATATTTTCCCTTCGAATTCTCACAAAATTAATGACTAAAAATAAATAATTAAGTTTACCAAACTTTCCATCGAATGTTTATATCTTCCGACATTATTTGAACAGGACCGAGATATCATATTAAGGTTAAAAGTATATTACCTCTAAGTCATTTTGTTCCCAAAAGTACAATATAACGAGAACAACAAAAATGTCTTTTTATTTGGTAATAAAAAATGAATAATTTCTTCTCTACATCTCCTAACGTTCCAGAAGTTATATATTTTATAGAATTATTTATTGCTTAGTTTAATGTCGTAGTGCTAAATTAAATTATGGGTGCTTTCGAAAAAGATTAACTTTGATTGATAATTCTCAGAGTACGCATTATTGAATTTATGAACAATTACAAGAAATTCATAAATTGTTTATAGAATTTTTGATTAGCAATGAGTTTCTTTAGCTACGATAGAACGCGTCTAATTCAATAGTGCTTTCAAAAGTCTGGATCTTACGAATATTTCCGCTGGTTTAAGTCGGGTAACTTTATGAGGGAGTTTAAGTTAGCACATCTAGTTACAAATAAGAAATTTATTTCAGTAAAATAAATGAATATAAAATGAGTAATACTAAGTAATAAATAACATGTATCTAAGTTTCTAAAATACCATCCTTTGTTTATTAACAAAGTTTGTTACATAAGGTGTGCCCAAATGAAAAGGAGACTACAGTTATATGTAAACAAATTTTAATAACAATATTCTAATTACAGTTCATGGGGTTCATACAGTGCAACTATAAATAATCGCCATTGACATTTATACACTGATCCCAGCTCGTAGGAAGGGAGTGGATGGTTTCAGTGTAGAAACTCCTGTGTCATACAAGCACCCATTCTAACCGTCTTCTGATTCTCTGACAGATTCTTGGGTACCCATTGTGCACAAACTTTTCCATAACCAAGCTTTTTGTGGATTATGTGATGCACAGTTCCTTTGTTTATAGACAGTTCAACATCAATTTCACGTATGGTGATCCGACGATTCTGCCGTATGAGCTCATTCACAGCCGAAATCGTGGCCCTTTTGGTCACAACGTGCGTCTGCCCAGGGCGTGGCAAGTCCTTGATATTTACGCGTCCCTCCTCATAACGCTGATACCACCGGAATATAGTGCATCATGCGAGACACTGCTCTCCATACACCTCTTTCATCCTGCGACAAAATTGTGAAGCATTCTCCCCTTCTGCGCGAATAAATTGGATAACTGCTCCTTGTGCTGATCTGGAGGAATCCATCATGCAATGAACTGCGGAAACAACTCTCCAGAAATGAGGATGTTGATGCGAAGCCGTTAACTACGCAGGTGCATGTGGGAATACCACCACGCCCTCTATCGGCTGGCACATTAACTCAAAGGAATTTGATACAACGCCTATACAGCTAAGGTCTCCTTTTCATTTGGACACACCTTATATAATATCAAAATTATTTCTTTTTTTTATTATAACCAAGATACCTTTTAATTACAACTAAGATAATAAAGTACAAAGAAATGAAATAAAAATTTCAACTAACGGGCCTCAAAATTATTTAATTACATCTCAGAAAATAATCATTTTGTAGTTTCATGTGGCTTTAGAAAAAGATTTGTTTTTAAAAATTAAATATTAAAAAAATGGTGTTTTTCGGTTGCAGTAGAAATTGTCTGAAATTCTAAACCATCCTACTTCTATTTTCACTATGTGTTAAATCTGATATTTTCATTGAGATCCTCAAACGTACTCGTGTTTCTTTCGCCTATAAACAAAATAAACTCCTTCTTAATATATAGCATCTGGAAAAAGCAGCAAAGTTATCGTCTTCATATTTTTTTGCTTGGTGAAGTAAACAATGATAGTGGAAACGTCAGAAACTTTTCGGCCATATTTGAAATGGCGTGACAGTAGAAAGGAAAAAAACTGACTTTTCAAAATTCATACATTCTTTGCAAGCAAAAATTAAAATTCGTTTCCACCAACGTAACCCCCAAACGTTTCTCTAGCGCATATATATGTTTTCATATTTCTATTGCACATAAAGATTAAAACACTTGTTTTCGTTGTAGGAAAAAATATAAATTCTTTAAGAAGAAAAAAGGGATATGAAAACTTTGTTGGAATGCTGTATTGTTTCCCTCTACTTTTTTGTGTTAAAGGGACAAAGTGAACCTTTCTTTCCCATGAAGGTTGCAATTCCAGAGAACTTTCCAAATATCGCATGTGCATTCTTAAGTTTTTTATTCATTATTTTTTGTTAAAACAGGAAAAAAAACTATTCCCTTAAGTCATTTTTAAACTTTACACCTGCTCAGTAATAGTTTATGAGAGACATGGGGTTTTTTTTTACATTTTCTTTTTTCGAAATGCCTTTGACCTTAAAAAAACTCACCGTTGTCTTCAGAATTTAAGTCTTTTAAAAAATATCTGAACCTTAATTCAATTTTTTTTAGACATTGCTTTTAGTAAAAAGCATCTAAAATGGTAGAGAAAGTAAAGGCATTTTTTCTTTCTAGATACTCACAGTTTTTCTGCGGAGAATTAAAAAACCAACACATTTGGTAAATTCAAAATTTCAAATGCACTTGTACTGAAAACTACAAAGGCTTTAAAAAAGTAAGCCTTGAAATTAATATTTTAGTTTTTACCATTGAATAATATTTTCTTTTTAGGGGGTGCAGTACTTAACCAAACCTCTGTACCTTTTTTCTTCTGTATCACTTAAACATAAGTATTTCATTAGCCCTAAGTAACTTATCTATCTCTCCTCTAACGAGCATGCAAGTGGTTTTACGCTTATCTGACGTTGTTTTCCTTCCTTGTGTAGAGACCAAAATTAAAGTATAAATGAGAGAAAACAAGAAAAGGTAACCTTAGGGTCGATTAAAAAGGGCTTTAGCTCTTTGTTTCAAAAACTTAAAAAGATGGGAAAGTACTTTTCCCGGTTAAAATTGCCATTTTAAGAGACATTTTAAGATTTCATCCTCTTGAAATTCATTGAAATCCGTATTTTGCTTCATTGCATATTTTTTTGAATTGTATTCCAAATGAAAAGAGATATGGGCTTTGCTTATTTCACAATTATTTGAAAGAAAAACCTAATATTACAATTCCATCATAACGTACTTAGTGGAAAAGCTCTCTCTCTCTCTCTTTCAAAAGATATTAGAATAATTAGAATAAGAGAAATATAAGAATAATTAAGACAGAGTAATATGAAGGAAATGAAATATATGAATGAAAGACTACATGCAATTATAAACTCAATGTTTTATTAATTTCTACATTATGCCTATAGAAACAATAAATAAAATGTGTTCTATATTTAAAACTATGCAACTTTTTAACTGCAAGTTGATTACTTTAATAATAATTCAAAATGATGCGAATGACATTTGACATATTTCAGCCTTAGAAATCAAAGTGAGTTTCATTTGAGTACATTTCAGCTTTTGGAAATGAACGTCAGTAAATTCATTCTAGATAACATTCCTAAGCCTAGAATTTAATTTAATCTCGTATTTCGTTTCGGTTGTAACGGAGTTTGTGATTGGATTAATAAGCTCTTCTCAAATTTATGAGCTGCTGCCATTCAAATGATTTTAATGTTCATTAGGAAGGTTGCCACTTTATGCACGTGTTACAAGTCGCAAATCGACTTCGAATTCTGATTTACTGTGAAAGAACCTTGAGTTGTTAATTTAAAAATTGAATTTGTTTAGTAATTTGTAGAATTTGCTGACACAGGACACGATAAACGTTGCTTCTAATCCTGGGATTCATCCCAATGAAAAGGAATTGATTTACATTTTTAAGGTAATCCTAATAAATTTCCAAATCTTTTTTTATGAAATAGTTTTAGTTCTAGATTAATTATTCATATTTCACAAATATTTCTACAGTGCATTTAAGATTTCATATTACCACAGTGGTGCATTTTCTTATTTCATATTTTTTCACTGTTTGTTAACATTCTCTGACAGTTTTCTACTTTATATTGAGAGTTTTCTTTGTACTTATTTCTCTTTGATAAATTTATATTCAAAAGATTTTTTTGATATGTATGATGATTTTGAAAGTTATAGCAGATTCATCATGTATCTTTGAAGTTATTTTCATTGCTTTGGCATATCTTGCTCTTGACATCTTAATATAATCAATTTTGTAGGTTTTAACTATAAATTATTTTCAGAAAGTGTATTAAAATAATAAACACGAATTTCTGCAGATTTTTCGTAAATTAAACGTTTAAATTTAAAATTCACTACATGTTATGAAACAATGACAATTTAATTACATTGTTATAAGTACATGTATGTTTACTTTCTAAGACATGAACAGTTACAGCTTGATAGGACATTTCTTCACATTTCAGCCATGTCACATTCATTTTATTAACTTATTTCAATCTACTTAGACCAGATCTGGTGATTATGAAATGAAATACGACGAAAAGAAAAAAGACCTGATCATCTCCATTCAAACTTTTACATAATACTGAACATTTTATTCACAGCCAGATTTAAAATGTATCAATCATAAAATCGAGTTTCTCGAGGTGATAATTTCTCATCGAATAAATATAATTTGATATTTGATGTGAGATATTTTACAAGTACTGTAAAAGAAATATTGCTTCGGAAACCAAAATTAACACCGCAGAAAATTTAAATGTCCAATTTAGTTAACCCTTTCTCATAAAATTTTATTCACAACCATGTTACGGAAAGAAACTGAGTGATTCCATTTTTTCCCTTCTAAAAATTATCTTAATATAAATAAAAGTCATTATATTTATGTACGTAAGTTTGTTTCACTTGTCCTCCTAAACCACAGGACCTATTTCAACCAAACTTGGTAGAATTATTATTTATCAACTCAGCAAAAATACTGTAGATGCTTGACATCTCTGTCGCAGTCGCTGCTGGAGAAGCGAGGAAGAGAATCTTAAAGCATGATGAAAAATTACAATTCTATAACTTTGGGAATATTTTAGACTATTTTCGAACACCATTACATTTTAGAAATTTGCAGCACTTCCTAAAAGTCTAAAAGTATCGATAACATTTTAGAGCATTCTAGATCATTCTCGAATATTTTCGAACATTATAGCATTTTCAGAAAACATACAGCACAATATTTTACAAATTTTTGAAATTTGTAGAATATTCAAAACATTCCCAAAGATTCTGTATTAATTTAAAATATTCTAGAAGTTTTTAAAAAATCCAGGGGCATAAGGGAATATTCTAGAATATTTTCAAACACTATTACATTTTCGAAATTGGTAGAGCATCCTAACATTCTGCACCATTCCGCAACATTATAGAGCACTTTTTAACTTGAATTTCTAGATAAGTCTGGAATTTCCGAAATATTTATGTTTGGTGTGGAAGGTTAGAAAAATTTTTGCGATAAAGAAATGAATGGGTCTCTGACGAAATTGTGATATTTAACAACGTGGGGAATATGATCTAGTTGAGAATATTTGTCTAATGCCTGAACTGTTATTAATCTGAAACTGCACCAACATAAGTTTATAAAATGCTTAGACGTTTTCTCTTTGCATTTAGGTAGACAAAAAGTTTTTTTTTAAATAACCACATAAAATAAATTCTATTGGTTGAAAGAATATTGTTTTCTTTTAAAATCGTAGCCAATGGTTAACACTCTCGCTTGAAACATATTCTGTATTGGTATGAACAGAAGAGTAGGATATTAATTAACAACTGATTGTTCTTCTTATAGTCATTAATGAATGCAAAAGAATTCTAAACAAGCATTCCGTCAAAGAATTTCTCAACTGATATTACTACAGTCCAAAACAAATGCAACAAATAGCTCATAGGCCTTAAACGTATTTTTTCCTAATAAAAGGCGGACATCTTATGAGGACAATCCTCATCCACCTTTCGGGCATGCAATCAACGGAACAACTGAGAATTCCTGGTCTGTTGTCTCCTCACCTGAACTACCTACATGCCCCTCGAAGACAAACAGGGATCCAATTTTCCCTTTCAAATGTTTATTTCCCTTTTCTTCCCACAACAACCCGATCTATTCCCCAGAGGGATTTTTATTTTTTATTACTTGTTGTCCTCCTGTTTATTGAGGTTGGGACTCTTTGTGATGAGATTTCATCCCACTGCCGGTGAATGACGGAAATATATGCTCCTGTTTAAAAAAGGGGGCGACGAAGAAATGCTCTTATTTGATTTATTATTATTGCCCGTATCTTAAAGAAATTGTTTTTCGGATGCATACAAGTTTGATGCTATATATTTCAATGATATCTATTATTCAAAATTGCAAAAACTTATGATTGAAATCTATTTAAGAAAGAGAATGAGATAAACGTAATAAGATGTAAATATCATATGAATTTTACTTTCTGGTATAGGAAGTATGCCAAGAGAAAGTATAGTAATCTTCAAAATTGGCGTAGTCTTCGATTTTGGGGAATCTCTATATTTCAGACAGAATCCGAAAAGTCAATATCTGGCTGTTTGTTTGTACACACCATGACGGAATTTAGTATGAAGACTACACCAAAGTTGTAGATTTTTGTCAAATTTTGGATAAAATCCACCAGAGGAATCTCTGACTGTCTATCAGTCCTTGTGTATGTGAATGCGATAATTTAAAAATTCCAACAAGCTAGATGGATGAAAATTTGCTATGGTTTTATCATTAGAATCATAGATGTGTATAATAAAGGTTCATCAGCAGTTCGCCTGCCTATTTGAGTGCAAATGACTCAATTACTCAAAAAGGAACAACTTAGATAAATTAAATTAGGAACGTGATCTTGTCTCCAAAATTGTAGACCTGTATGGAATGTTGGAATAAAGATGTCCAAGGGAAGACGTTCAAGATGCATACTCGTTTTTCTTCAATGTACTGCGAAGAAAACACTCATCATATCGCATAAATACACGAGAATTTCACAGGAAGAACGCGCCCGCTGGTTAGCTAAGTGATCCGCCATAAAGCGATAGAATGACTTAAAAGAACTGGATTTCGTAACTATGAATTACATTTACACGTAACGAAGGATTGTTGAAGTGGTGCACATTCTGCAATCTTTGCACCACAAAATAAGCTATCTTCTCTTCACTATGTCATGAATCTTTCTTTCAATCATTCTGATTCATTATGAGACGTGAAACATTCCAGAAGTGCATTTGACGGGATGCCGACTGGATTTGGCAATCTTTAACCAAATGCCATTTTACGGATTTAGGATTTGCTATTTGAACTTTTTGACTTTTTTAAATTTTTTTAATATAACCTTGGTTTGCATGAGATAAAAATACTATTGATAAAGGTTTAAATCTGAATTGTTATGTTTCAAATAAAAAACCTGTAAAAGTCAAAAAATTTTAAAAATATCAGGTAAATATTTCCACTGCTATCACACTCTTGACTGAACTCAGTTCGGCAATAATGCTCATTCCAGAGTAACAGATGCTGCAAATGCCAACCAGAAATGTTATTAATTAAACAAATAAAATTTTTGTGAGGGCAGTTATGAAATATCAACACCAAATCGTTTTACTACAAACCTGGTTTCTAAAAATGAAATCTGAAATCGATGTCCAGTTTATACCTCATTTCCTAGACTTTAAATTTCAACATTTATGTAAATTATTATTTGTAAAATCAAGTTAAGATATAAAAAAATATAAAACAAAGTATTTGTGCTCTAAATGTTATACCTGTAAAAACTGTAAAACTTAGTAAATATATAAACTTTCTGAGTAAAATTTAACAGGCTCTAATACCCTTGAAACAAATTCAAACATTCATTGAATAGCGACAGAAAATCATTTCTGCGACAGTAATATTTACCAGCATTGTCTCCGACAAATGTGTTTCAGATGTGTCGCAATTTGCAAGCCAAAAGCTTCCATTTCACCTGGAATATGTCGTACTATCGATTTCAAACAGAAGCATACTTTAGGACATATTGTTTCATTATTCATCGATCAAAAAGGATATTTTCCTAAAGTTCAACGTTTTCCAATTTATGCGAAATGGTTTTGCATCCCTCTGCGTGCAGTTCTCGGTGAACGAGAGACGATTCTGGATGGTGGAATGCAAATTCTTTGTTATTTCGATTTCCGAAAGAAAAGAAATGGTTCTATTTGCTGTGACCTGGCTCGGATAGCTTCACGAGATAATTACGAAATGTCAAATAATAGGAAACGCTCTACATACCAGCGTGTGATTGGTTACGCTCTAAATTTTCGTAATTGATGGGAAGAACAAAATGATAAACAATACTGCTAACGAATATATCGGATTCACAAAATGTAAATGATACTGAGTATCTAATTGGAATCGATATAAATGCGGTAAGGTATTTTTAAAATTCGAAATGTTAAGGCTAACAACTCTCTTTAAGCATTGATTAGTTTTTCACAGAATTATTCTTTTAGCGTGAAATTTAACATCTGTTTAATAGAAAATGTTTCATCATATGACCTAATATTGCTGAAGTCCATTAAGTGACGTCATTCACGGCAATATCAGCATCATATTTTTATGCGATTTATACCTTCAATAAAATTTTAAATATTTAGTGTTTTTCGCATTGTTTAACTTTACTGATAAAAAGAAGCTTAACACATGAAATCGCGCAATGTAATTGCTTTTATGTGATGGAGAATACTGGAATCAAGAATTGTGAGGAACGCGAATTATTCTTAAATAAAAATACATTTATACTGAATGAGTTTTAGAATTTAAAATGCTGGAAGTGATGAGTTGCATGAACGCAAATTAATTTTGTAATACGAATACGCAACATTTTTTTCAACAAAATTTTTGGGAATAGGAATTAATTTACCAGTTACTTTAACCACACAAAATGAAATCGTAATAACTTGGAGATAGAATCTTAGCATTTGAGGTGGAGCATTTTAGGGCAGAGGCTTGATATCTTCTAAAATTCTTGATGTGAGTAGTAAATTTAGCACCCACACCTTTATACTGGTGTAGATCCCACCTGGGGACACCACGAGTATGTGGATGAGAAGCTGCCAGATAATTAAGCGGGTTCTCGCTCTTGAGCGTGGGTGCAATAATGGTGGTGTGGCGCATAGGGCTCATTTCCAATGATAGGTTAAACCCCCGTAAAAGAGGGAGGGGGGGGTCGTCGCATGTACCACTCGTAATATGGACTATTCTGCTTTCGGCCACAGTGCCAGTGTCTGCTGTCACGGGGGCCGGTCATTCGCTTTTACCCGGAGGCTATAGTTGGGCGGGGCTCTCTTTGTGATCCATGCTGGTGTAGTATAAAAAAGTGGAGTGCCGGTTCGTGTGTCGTCATGGTCATCTGATATTTACTAACAATTTCGATGCTCATACCTAACAGCCTATTATACCGTATAAATGGAACGTTAATATTATAAAACAAATCTATTCAATCATCTTAATCTCAGGTTCACATGCAGATAGACTAACAGAAACCAGTTTTTCTAAAATTTGACAGAAATTTATAATTTTGAAGCAAAGACCGCATACCAAATTCATCCACTAAGCTTGTTCTGTGTTTGAGCTATCGTGTTGACAAACATAATTTTTAAAACTGTTTCTTGGAGGCTCAGGGAGAGTTAAAACGTAGTGATTTATCAAAATCTCGAGTTTCAGTTTTTTTTTACGATTATAATACTTTCTCCTCATATACTTCGTACAAGAAGAAGGAAAAAAATAAATTAATTTTTTTCCTCGGAGGCAAAAGCTCAATTTGGAGAAAATATTCTTCATCCTACCATTTGCATAATAATGACTCATAATAGAGAACTGTAGTTTTCCTATATTTCGGAACGAATTATGAGCTTCAGATGTTATTGGGCACTCAGTCGTTATTTTACATTTCGATTAAAACCAACTTCTTCTGAATCATTTTGTTCCTCAAAGGTATAATTTGGCGGAAGAAAATAAAGTGCTTTTCTCGATTTGGCATTATATAACAAAGCATATTTTTTTTAAAATTGCACTTAAAGTTCTAGAAGATAAGTAGTTCTTAGAATTGAGTTATTTGTTATTTTCAAATTATGCTGCTAAATCAACTTACTGGCGTTTACTAAAAAAGTGTTTCACAGAGTGTGTTTTATTAGATTTCAAAATAATTGTTTACAGAAAAGTCATTCTTTCTTTTGAGAATTTCCCATTAATTTTACGAAAGAGTTTTTCTTCTTCGCAAGCAGCCATTTAATTTAACTTCATTATTCGTGTTTAGTTTATATAATTATTTCGGTCGGTGAAACCGGTACAAGTTACTTCATGACAGCTATAAAGTTCAATTGTCTTACAGCAGCTATAAAATATATTGCTTTCTAGTTGCAGCTTCTTTATTGGCATACACAATTTATAACGCATTTACTATGAATTTTTGTTATGTTTAAGGTTTATTTATCTATCAAACGAGTACGACTGCAACTTTTGAATTTCAATGATTATGTAAACTTAAAAGTTTTTAATTTAAAAAGCAATAATTAAATGAAAACAGTTTTTAAAAGCACAATTTTATTAGCGTACTTAAAATTAGGAATTATTTTTATTTTAATTATTTTCCACTGTTTAACCTTTAATTTATATTTGATTTTTACAAATATTATGGAATATTGAGTGGCGCCATTCGTATGAAATCAAACTACAACAAATGCAATCGATTAATTTATAATTGAGCTTAAAAAATTTTAAAATATTGCATCGCCATCGAGAAATGAAAGTGCTCAAAATTTCAAAATTTTGTCATATCGATTATAAAATTCCATTATAATCTTACAAACATGAAACAAGTCAAATAAAATTGAATACAATCAACTTTTTTAATCAAATGGTGACCAGTTAATGAACAGTTTGGAGTAGCAATAGAGTAATGAATACTTTCGAGAAAACTTTTCATGCTCGGACTACGAACATCTCACATAGCAAGCACAAGAAGAATCACCGCTTTGCGTAAGGTATGTAAAACTGCATTTTAATGTCATTTGTTGCTGTTTATATAGGAGATATGAACAAACTAAAGTGTGATACAAAAGGGTTGCAGGAGCAGCAGCGAACTCGCCAGTTAGTTGGGTTGGAGAGGTTGAGCGAAATGAATAAAAATAACCATGGAGCGAAAACTGAAAATAATAATCAAACATTAAATTTGCAAATATGTTTTATAATGAAATTTGTAGATATGCATATTTATATATATATATATATATATATATATATATATATATATATATATATATATACAGGGTGTCTCCAAAAAGTGGAACAAGCGTTTATTTCCTTAAATATTGATTTTGGACATGTACTTTCAATTACAAAGTTTCATCAAATAAGGTAAGAATCTGTATCAAAATACTTTGATATCCAAGGGGATTGATAATAAAAAGTTACAAAAATTAAATTCTATACGGCCCCCATACAGCAAAAATGTTATTGAGTAAAATATTTCTTCTACATTCATTTATTCACATACAAAATTGCACGCTTCTATCTGCAAAACTTATAGATATATAAGAAGACAAAGTTGTTGACTCAGACCACTTTTTCCACACCTCTCACTGCTGTTTGATGCACTCTTTTGACGTACATTTTAGAAATAATATACATGTTTAAAAAATTATTAAAGAGCGGAATCAGGAAATAACAATGTATTTGTTAACTCTTGTTAAATCTAAAAACTAGTCAAATAATACATTAATTGAAGTATTTACAAAAATAGTTCATCTTGTGAACCTTCAAAAAATATTCACGGTGAAATATCAACATTGAGGCTAATCTTCACAGAAACAAGCAATGTTATAAAAATATTACTAGAATACAATTTTTCAGAAACAGCTTTATCTTCAAATAGTTCAAACTTGTAGTTGTACTTATCTGAATTATATTTTAAATAATTACAGTCATTTTTTCGGTAAGTTCCGCTTTAATAAGAGAAATCGAATATGTAGTAACCAACCAAGTTCCCGTTGAGGCAACATGAAAGTGAACCCGAGACCTAAAAAACAGCCAATGAAAAAAAAAGGCGCGAAGGCGAATCATGGGTGAAAGTGAAAGGAAAAAAAAGAACATTATTTGATTTTTAGCGCAAAACAGGAGCATCCGAAAATCCAGCTCTGGCCAAATTCTAAGACAGAAAGAATAGCTACTCGCCTTTGTCCATTATGTTACTTAGTTGTACGCAATGAGCGAATTTTAGTGCGTTCAAAACTATATAGTGTGCAGCCTCATCCTGTGTCTGTCTTACTTTTTCGTTCATTTTCTGTCTTCTTTTCTCGTTTTCATCTTTTTCCGTTAATAATCGAACTCTCAGAGTGGAGAAGCAAGCAAATATGAATAAAAACAAAAACATGAATATTTTTAAATAATTTTAGTGAGTTCTGCAACTCTTCAAACCTAAATGACGAATCGCCACTGCTTTTAGGTAAAGCTTAACAATAAGCACAACGCTACGAGCAAATAATTCCGTATTCATGTTCAATATTAGGCTATGTTCCTGCTATACCCTAAATTTTATTTTTCGAGTTGTCCTTCCATTCTTTATCAAATCGATAGTTGCAACTATCCGTCGATGAAACTGAGTAGCAATTTTTTTCCATCCATGATGATTGATGATGTACTATTAGACAAATATTTGAATTTCGCAGTGTTTCGACGTTGAATAAACTTGCATTTCTGCAGTAAATATCTTCATACAAATTTGTGAGCAGACCCTTTAAATTTAAAAATTAACATATCTCTGTAAATTTTGCAGACAGAATCGTGAAACTTAGTTTATGCATATACGAGTTCAAGAGGAATATTTCAGTCATTGACACTTTTGCTCTATGGGGCACGTATGAAAATTTAATTTTCGTAACTTTTTATTTTCAAGTTCCACAGAAGCCAAATTGTTTTCACACAAATTCATAACATATGTCCATATATGTATATAATAAATGAAACACATGTCCAGGTGCAATATTTAAGAAAATAAATGCTTGTTCCACTTTTTTGGGACACCCTGTATATATGTAAATTAGCACTTGATTTAGCTCTTCTTTTAATTTAGTTAGACATATAATATTTGTTTCATGTGTCTTACAGATACAAGACACAAATGTAGTAATATTCTCTTGATTTTCTCCATAAACATTAGATACTTATCAGTTTCGAAAATTTCTGAAAAAGGGAGAGAAACAGTTAACAATAGCGTATTATTTAATTCTCCACAGAGAAAAAAAATACTTTTACTGAATATGCAAAACTTCATAATCTTTCCAAGACATCATCAAAAACATTTTTATGTGTCTCTAGAACGAATTACAGAAATTCCAATAAAAGTCTATGATACACTGATGTTGGGCTATCAAATAATTCGATTTGTCACCGTCTTTCAACGTTGCTTATTAACTAGTCACCTGTAGCGCTGTGGTAATAATTTACAGGCACACATCTCTCATAAGCTGTGCAGTTGAACTCAATGAAGAACGGCAAGATAACTAAACAAATTTATTGAACATAATTAAAACTTAATCAAAATTAAACTTTACAATACTAAACATAACTAGGGATGTAACGAATAGTGATTTGGCCGAATATTCGGTATTCGGCCAAATTTCAGGCCGAATATCCATTTTTTAAAAATATTAAACTTTTGATTGCAAATAAAATACTTCTCAAATTTTAAATAAAAAATTAAAGATTATTAAAATTGATTATTTATTATTAGTAAATTTTATAAATTTTAACATTTTGATGCATTTTTGTAATATTTTAAATTATTTTAATTCCGATAATATCAAATGAAAAACCCTCTGCACAGAAATAAAAGCTCCATCATTGCAGAACATGGCAATGACAAACACAATCGAAAATGAAGTAGACAAATTAAAATTATTAGAAGTAAATTGCTGTTTTGATAAAGAAATTTTAGTAGCTGGGATGGAGTGTCCACTTAATTGGTGGGGAAAATGTGGAAAAATATCCAAGAGTTGCAAATTAAGCAAGAAAATAGCCACCAGCTCCTGCAAGTACAATATGTAGTGAACATTTGAATAGGTGATTGGGAAAAAGGGTAAGATTCCACTGGTAACGGGTAAGATTCCAGTCGCTCCCAATCATTTATTTTCTGAATCTGGTAATATATAAGGAACGAAATGAATCATACATTTTCCTGAAAATGCTGATAACACTGGACAACAAAAATTTTTTTTTTCCGTGTTGCTTGAGAAAGAAAGGGTTATACCTATGTATTTTTGTGCCCTGATTTCGAATCTGTTAACCGTTTTTTTCAATCACCCATAGTTTTTGAGCAACGTAGTAACTTTTATTATATACATTAGGAAATCATATTCAGCTTGCAATATTTACACAGGCATATTAAAATTTTACAAACCTTCACTTTCTTGTGTACTTGACCTGTCGACTATGCTTGGCTTGAGGAATATCCATTTTAAATGTCCAAAAATAGTCGGCTAACATTTTGGGATTCCACTTCCCTTGGTAACGAGCTCCCATATTCGAGATAGCCTGATGGAACTGTTCACCATGCTCGTCGCTTACTGATCCAAGGTTTTCAGGGTAGAATTCTAAGTAAGAGTGCAAGAAATGGATTTTCAACGACATGTTCCATCCCATGGTTTTGTAGACCTTTAAGCAAGTTATTGACGATTTGCCTTAGTTTTCCGCTTTGTGATTTCCGAAGAATTTTTTTTCTAGCTCCTTAAACGATGTCCATGCTGGGGCTTCCTTCTTAGTCAGCTTACTCTCAAACACCGGATTTCATTAGCTGTCTAAACTGAGGCCCAACAAATATGCTTTCCTTAATTTTTGTTTCACTCGCTTTGGAAACTTCAGACGCAAGTACTGAAATCCACTTCCTCCACAGTCCATCTCTTTAACAAAATTCTTCATCAAACCTAATTTGATGTGCAATGGAGGCAAGAGAATTTTTTCTGAGGTGGTTCGTTCTTTTCATTCTTCACACCCGGTATGAGGAATTGTCGCTTGGGCCACACTTTCTTGATGTAGTGCTTTTTTTCTGTCCCTACTGTCCCACTGGCACAGAAAGCAAAAAAAACTTGGTATAGCCTGCTTGCAATCCAACTAAGACGGCAATCACTTTCAAGTCGGCGCGTATATGCCAAGAATGCTTGATGTACTCAATACTGGACAACATATGCTTCAAGGTTTCGTATGTTTCTTTTATACGAACGGCTACATTCTACAGGAATTGAAGGATGATGGTTACCATTGTGTAACAGAACTGCTTTTAAGCTGATCTTTGAAGAGTCTATAAACACCATTCTTGAGCCTTAAACAACGAGTCAACATCATTACAAAATATCACATCACCATCTTGGCAAAAGCTTCCACGTGCTGCCAGACAGAAACATCTGTCCTTACAAAGTGGCTCATGCATTGAATCGTATTTATGTTGCAGGACTCTCGATCGAAAAACGCCTGTTATAATTTTTGACATACAGCCTTTTCTTTATGAAAATCATATTTGTAAGAGCATTTCAAACCCAAACATTATCTTCTTGGTCGGTAATTAATTTTTTCAGAAAGTATTTTTGACACAAGATCCAACATGTTTCAATGACATTTTCTATGTACTTGAAAGCAATTACGAGTAGTGTTGCTGAAAAACAGTGTGTTATAAAGGTTTTTCGAGATTATATTCGGGTTCAGTGATCATAAAAACACTATTATCAGTTAAAATCTCAAAGGCAACAAAAAATATACTGGCTACGACATTGAATCAAATACAACAAAGGAGTGGACAAAGGTTTTAGTGAGAGTTCATGTTGCATAAAATTGGAGGGTGATAGACAAATTCTGATTGGTTTTTCGAATTCAAAGCGTGAAAGTACATAAGAATTAGCTAAAATCATACGGGCAACAAAATTGTTGTTGTCCAGTGTAATTTAAGTTCTTGCATCGTAATTTCAGGCTTTACAATGATAAATTATATGTATCATTATTAAATGCATCAAATTTACTTAAAATTGAGTAAATGTCAGGAGATTTCTTTTTTTTCATAATAATTGCACTGAAATGTAATTCTGCACTTTGTTAAGTATACATAAAAGTACATTTTTAAAAACTTCATTATCCTGAAATTATTCGGCCGAATATCTGTTTAGCATTCGGCAAAAGGGCCGAATACCGAATAGTTGCAGAATATTCGGTACATCCCTAAATATGACATGGTTCGATCCAGAAGGAAAAGAGAATAAACGCAGTCATTGAATCCTTTAAATACTAGAATCATCTTTGCAGACATGCGCAGAGCGTGGTTGCAATATGCGATAACGATTATGGCAACCATCGCCACACACCAACTGTGGTACAAAATTACCATATCTTTAGATACTTTTTTTGGAAAATATGCGTAAGAATAACTACAGTGTTTGTTAATAAACACTTAAAGAGAAACAAATTCGTAATTATTAACACTTATCTCCACGTTACTTATCATTTTATATTCATTTTTATAGCTCATAGTATTCCCACATGAAATAAACTGAAAGATCAAAGTATACCTTAAGAATAAAAAAAGGATTTAAAATTCCGAAATGTATCAGACCTCTTTTCAGAACCGCACAAAGAGGGATGTTGTTATTCTTGTCTAAAAATTTAATTAATTTAACAAAAATAAATCTTCTTAGCGTTATTCTCCTTTATGGGAAGACATTAAAATATATGTATGAAGCGAACCGCAGCAACTCTACCTAAAAATAACTTTTAAAAGTCTGCACGCAAGACTGATTTATTTCAGAATTTACTATAAAATAGATTTTTCTGTGACACAAAAAAATAGAATTATCCCTCTTTTAGATTACACTATGTAAATTTCGGAAATGAAGAAATAAAATTTTGAAGTCACTGATATGAAGACAATTTTAATAATAGATGTAAGCTTACTTCTTCCTGGAATTTCTTGCGTTGATACTATTATTTTGAGCTATTTATAGTAATAAATATCTTTAGTAAAGAAAACATTCGCCTACGCTGCTATTAAATAAATGAATGAATTCTTTTCGACAAATATTCTCAGAAAAAAAGCAGAACCTGTATTCAATACAGCGTTCTTAAAGAATGACATTATTTAGGTTTCTTTAATATTGGCATAGTAATTTTTAAAATAGAAAGCTGAATATAGCATCTAAAAAAATGCTTCTAATTTTGAATCTTTGAAACAAACATAGCGTATAAATATAAAAAATAATTCATTCATAAGGATATTGCGAAAATTTAGAGAAATATTTAACTTATCATCCTGTGGAAAGAAGAAATGTTTCAATATTATTATAATCATCACAAGTTATGCCAACAAACATTAATTTTTTATTAGTATGCTATAGATATTAACATTTACATTAAATTTTAATAAGGTTTTTCGATTTTACTTGTTATTGTAAATTTCTTTTGTGCTTATAATCTAATAGTCGCTTTATTTTCAAATTGTATGAGTCAATTTACATTTATATAAAAAATAAAAGTATTAAAATCAAAGTTTCTTTTAACTAAAGGGAAATATAATAAAATTTTTGATAGTAAGCGAAAGAGAAGTATTAATATTTAGTGGATATTACAATTTTCCAAAAAAATAGTTCCTACAGTCATCATTAGAATTTTTTAAAAATAGTTCTCTCTTCAATCTTATACATCCAATAATATTTTGCTACATTTCTACTCTTTTTAAAAACTTTTTAGGAAAGATATTTTTGTTATCAAATATTGACTTGATTTTAGAACTGATGGTAGCATATACTAGTGTGCAAAAATAGAATTACAAACACTCATTTTTCGTAATGATCCAAAATATTGCGCATTAATTCAGCGAGGTGTGAGAAAGATGGCTTTAGATGCTACGGGCTCTTGTCTAGAAGGGCGCCGCGATGGCAAATTTTTTGCTTATATTTCTCGTTTTCAAAAGCAGACGATTGAGTTGGTAGAGAGCGAAAAATAAATACTGTGCACCAGGCGCCATTTATCCTATCTACGTCGTTGCTGAGACGATGCATGTTTAGCGGTCGTTATATAAGCATACAGTGTTAGTTAAAAAAAATGTACAATTTGTAGAAAAAGAGAAAAGTTATTTGCATCGAAACTACTAATTTCGTCTATAGAACTGTTTTTCTCGCAGGAAAAAATCACAAAACTAACTGATATTAATCAAAATATTTTCTCATAGACAATGGACTGAAATGAAGAGAAACTGGCCACTTTCAAGCGAAGATGGCTCGATGATGATAACATTGTAAAAAAAAAAATAGAAAAAACAAATGATAGAGAGAAACATTACAAAAAAAAGTTTAATTCCCAACAATAGATGCCTTTACATTAACGTTCGGAAAGCTAATAAATTAAATAAAAACAATTTTTTAAAACACATTTTTTTAGTGTACTAAGAATTTTATATTTTATTTTAATTATTTTCCATCTTGTAGTCTTTAGTTTATAATTCATTATCACAAATATGAAATCTTAAAATCAACTTTCTCTCAAATTTACAACTAGGTGGCGCCAATGGTGTGGAATCAAAATTTAATAAAATTATTAGATTAACTGTTAAGTTATGAAAATATTATAATATTGAATTACCATCGAGAAATCACACGAGTACAAAATTGCAAAACTCTTGCACTTCAGAAAGTGGTGATTACAAAATTCCATAATTAGAAACATGAAACAATTCAAGTTAAATAATAGTGCTTGAAAATTCACAACAACTGCAGAGGATTTGTGACACTAAACGGACGCGTTATTGAAAGATGACAATTGGAGAGTTCTCTTAAATATTCATGACTCCACCTGGAGCAACTAATCAAGACAAACTGGTAACGATAGCAATTGGCGCTTGGAGAACGATGCTATGACAAACATTGTGTCACCTTTTACTGGATCGCAGAAGAAAGCACTTTCGACACCAATTCTTGAACACTGCGAGACTCTTCAGAAACGAGTCAATTTCTATACCCTAAGATATTTACGAAGAAGTTCATCTGAAGAGAAAATGAGAGTATCAGAGAGATTCGACACTGATGAAAATGGGTATACACCAGTATACATCAATGATACGTTCAGTGTAACCCCAGAAAACTCTTAAGTATGCAATCCTTCAAAATAATGCGAAAACTTTTAAGGGGGGGGGGGCCTACCGTAAATGATTTTATTTTTGTACACGATAATACAAGCTCAATCGGTCGAGAATTTTCTGAAGGAAGGGAATTTTCACCATATGGCATGGTTAACGATATGGTAATAATATTGTTAATACCCATTAATTTTAATTTTAGCATCCTAAAATTATTCACTGACCTCTTTGGGAATGCTTAAAGGAAAAAAGTGTGGATATCGTCTCAAAAAAGTCTCGCCTTCGCGATTATTTCCGTGCAGTACAGTAAGTGTTTTTTTGGCTTTGCGATTTCAGAGGCATTTCGGATAAGACAGGTTTTGGTTAAGCCGAAGTCGGTTAACCGGGGTTTTATTGTATCACAAAAACGCTTTCCTGTAATTTGTTTTGTCCCGTATCGCTGACTTTCTATTAGTACTATATATGTAAAGAAAACCTCAGCAAATGGATTCATTTTCAAGATACCATATGCCTTCTGTTTGTAACTTAAATTTTAGAAATCAGAACAGACACTGCTTCGAGGGAAAAAAACAGTGTTTGTAAAGTGGTATCCGAGATAACTTTCAATTACTTGTCTTTTAATTTTTTTTCTGCGTGATGACTTGAAAAACGGTTAATTAAAATATTTTTAAAAGAATTTTAGGTTTTCGCGTATTTCCTACTAGGTAGTCAGTAAATAAATTTATTCTGAAGTGTTCAGGCGCTTAAGTATTAATTTACTGGACTAAATTATCGTAATAGCAAAATTTCTTGCATATTGTTTATCAAATTACCATTTCAATGCAAACAGTATATCTTTCAGATTATCAAATTTATTGATGATTGTTCTGATAAATTTCTAAGCAGTTAAAAAAGCTCATCTAATTCATCAGATGAACTTTTGATGAATCAAAAAGAGCTCCAATTTACAACAAAATATGGCATCATATATTTAATTTGCGACTTTAAATTTATCAGGAAAATTATTCATATATATATGCCCAAATCTATCTCTATGTATGATTACAAACTATCAAAGGATTTCAGTGAAATGCAGGAGAAAGATCTTTGAATTCAATATTGGAAAAAATAGGCTTTTATTTTTTTCATGCAATATAAAAAGAGAAATCAAAGGAAAAAGAGTCAGAGAGAAATGGGATTTTAATATAATAAAAAATCTAAATGTTAAAGAAAAATTCTAATTTCATAGTTTTTCCCCTATGACTATCAAGATTATAAAGCCTAACAAGAGTTCCTCGCAAAAACCTAACAGATTAATTTGCTTAGTGCTCTCTCTTCATTTATATTCCATTAGCTTCTATTTGAGATTATGAAAAAAAACTCGATCTTTTGAACGATTTTTTTCCTCTAAATGAATAGTTGAAATCCCAAGTCACAAGTTCTTTAAAGTAGGTGTTTTCATTACTTTAAACAAAAAAAAACTTATGAGGCTCTACTTACTTTTCTTGCCACTTAACTTTTATAACAAAAAAATTTTAAATGAGAAAATGAATTAGATTAATAAAAAAAGTAACGTTAAAGTATTCTGAAAAACGAAAGGAGAGAAAATAGCTTAATTTACCGTAAATGAACATTAAATATTCTAACCTTATCAAAACCAAATGAGAAGAAGACAAAATTATAGCTAAAATATAAAAAAAGTATTTTCTAATTTTTGTGCTTTTATTCAAAATGGCTTATAACAAAATTAGCCCATTTTGAAATTATTTCATTTCTTTACACATAGACAGAATCATATAGATCTATATTATTAAGTGACCCGAATATGAGTGTTTCAAAAGAATTAATTAAAACATATTCAAGATTTCTGCCCTGAAATTGAATTTCCAGCATTTTCAGTAATACTAAACACATCTTTTTAATGAAAATTTGACAGCCTTAATGCCAGACATTTTAGCAATTAACGTAGTTATTTACATTGAAATTTCAATTTTATTTCCTAAATTTTTTTTTCAAATAATGCTTATTACTATAACGCGAGATAAAATTAGACGAAGTAAGAAGTGAAAAGTTTCCTCATTCATTTATCTTTTCTTATTAATTATACCTATTCTGTTTTAATGTTTTATTCTCTTCATCAGAATTATTATGAATGACAAAATGCTATTATATAAATGTGGAAATTCACTAATTAATTAGCATTACTCATTTAATGAATTAATTACTTGTTAGAATTCTTTACTCATCAGATTTATGAATTACTCATCAGATTTCTTTAAAAAATCCTTAAAAATAAGCATTTATAAAGTATATGGCAATCATTTTTATCAATAGGAATATTAGTTCCTATTGAGAAAAAATAGTTAGAGGAATTTAGTTTTCTCTCTTGGAACAGCGGTAAAAATTTTAAAATCTCTTTTAAAGTAAAAAAAAGCATAGCCCAGTGAAGAACCGATGTTTTGATATTATTCAAGCAGTTATAAGTTGTTATTACTAATAGATATCCTGAAATCAATCACTGGGTAAAAAGCTTTTGCAAAGATATGGAAAATGATAGAAAATTCCTCACTGGGTTTTATTCAGGAATTTAAAGAATTTTTTAATATAATAATTTTTTATTTATAATTTTTAAATAATTTTTAAGAAAAATGTGTTCAGAAAGTTTCACCAAGATCACTATTTAGTTGCCCGGGCAGTAACAGTATGCGCCATTGGCAATTTTTTTCACTCCATGACGATTAGATGATGTACTACTTGATAAATATTTGGTTTTCGCTGTTTCTACGTTGAATAAATTTTCATTTCTGGAATAAACATATCCATATAAATTTGTGAGCAGCCCTTGAAATTCAGAAATTAACATATCTCTATAAGTTTTGAAGATAGAATCGTGAAACTTATTTTAAACATAGATGAGTGTAAGAGGAACATTTCACTCATTGGCACTTTTGTTCTACGGGAAAAGTATGAAAAATTAATTTTCTTTACTTTTTATTTTCAACTTCCACAGAAGCCAAAATGTTTTCACACAAATTCCTACCTTATTTGATGAAACTTTGTAGTTGGAAGTATATGTCTAAGTGCAGCAATATTTAAGGAAATAAATGTGGAGAAATTCGCATCAGGGCCTGAGCCCCCCAAAATATGTGGAAAATTGGGTTCCTCTCCCGGCCGAAGCCAACAAAAAAAATGTTTGGCTGGGTTCGGGGAAAATATATTTCAAGAATATCACCCAAAACCAGTCCACATGGAAAAGGGAAATTATCTAACTCGCGTACCTAGGGGTGTACACAAGAAGACAATTGAATAGAACTCAGTTTAGAACTAATTAAGTTTATTAAATAAAAACATATAAATGAAAGGATATTTACACAGGTGACTATTTACATATTTGACAAGAGAGAGATTTAGGATTTAGACATTATTAGTTACTCAGTTAAATATCAACTCACATTAGTTGAATATCGACTTACATTACGTTTCAAAGATTAACCATCGCCCATCGCCGCTGTGCTATCAGGGAAGAAACCCCCGTAGCTCGTTACGCTCCGCTCGACCTACCGTATGTCCGTTCTTCTTAATTTCAATAAGCCGTCTCACCGGATTAAAACATTACGCTCGGTTTTAACGGAGAATTACACCTACGCATCACGTTATTAGCACGGAGAGAGCGCGTGATCTTATCTGCCGATATCTTTCTGATAGCGTTTATTCAAATGAGCTTGCTCGGCAGCGTGGGAAAAATAATACAGAAAGGATTAAAATTAGAACTTAAATTATTCAATTTTAAGAAAAAGTTAACACAATTCTTACATAAAAACACAAAAACACAATTCCTAACAAACAAACACAAAAAATGCTTGTTCCCATTTTGGGACACCCTGTATAATGAGGATAAATCACAAAATAATCACTAAAATTTAACAAGATCGTATTATTAAAATCCTTGATAAGAAAATTTATCTTAATAGAAAAGTTTATTATGTATTTTTTTGAAAACAATTCCTATAATGCTCACATGTTTCTCCTGCATTTAAATACAAAAATTTCATTCTAAATAAATACCATCACGAAAAAGTAGTAGAATCAGCAAATTCATATTTACTTGTCGTCGCACAGTATAGTTAAAGATAGTAAAAGGGATGCAAGGCGTTCTCAGTTTCATTTAAAATGACTTGGCGCTGTTTTCAAACTGAACAACTTTCTTTGAAACTTAATACATTTCTTAATATGCTTCCTCGGACTGTCTTTAGAACTAAATGCGCTTCTAACACGTAAAGAATAAAACTAGTTTCCACCCAAGTTACCACCAAACGTGTCCCTGGAAATACAATTACAAGAATTCAGACAGCTCTTCGGTCTCTTGTGTATTTAAAACTCAGTGGTGTTGTGAGAAAATAAAAAAAATCTAATGGAAAGAAGGACAAAATTGTTACTAGAACGATATATTCCTTTTCTATACTTTTTTTCCTTTCCCAGGAGAGGAAAAAACTCAATTTTTTTCTATCATCTTTGCTGTTCTACCGAAGAGAATGTCGTTTTCACATTCTTTAGAATTTCTGCAATGAACTGAAAAAGTTCTTTTATGTAATTTTT
The DNA here is from genome assembly GCA_013235015.1 of Araneus ventricosus. Lineage (NCBI taxonomy): Eukaryota > Metazoa > Arthropoda > Arachnida > Araneae > Araneidae > Araneus > Araneus ventricosus. The sequence goes on along the minus strand of BGPR01002183.1, from coordinate 31,865 downwards.
AAAGCTTACACCTGCTTCATAATAGTTAGTAAAAAACTTAAAACATTTTTTATCGTTTACTTGAATGCTCCAAACATAAAAAAAACACTTTTCATTGTCTTAATCTCCAGGTTCTTAATGAAAAAACGAGCTCTAATTCAATGCTTTCGGGGTATTGTCTTTACCAAAAAAATTATCATTTAAGATCAAGAGATATTCTGCCTCCATGAATGCTAGTATCATGGGAAAAAATTCCTTTAGAAAAGTTCTATAAGCCCATAATTTGAATACATTCGATGTACAATCAAATGAAAGATGTTTCGCTTTAAAAGAATGCCCTCTATCATTTAAAGTTTAGTTTAAACCACATTTCCAAGGGGTTTTTTTGAAAAAGAATTTCTGTGTAGAGAATTGCTTTAATATACAGTTGTCATTTTAAAATGATAACCAGCTTCTACCACACGTAATTTAATTTCACGATGGTTTCTAGGAATATAAGATGCAAAGCTGTTAATTTCTCAAATTTTGGAGATTGAATATCATTTCTAAGTCAGACGGAAAACTCTCGCTTCTACTTCCTTGTATACGCAGGTCAGTCAAAAGGTTAATTGCACTCCTTCATAAAACATCTTGTTAAAAAGGTATTTTGTTTCAACTTTGTGTCAACACTGCAGACATTCATCTGCAGCTCTTGACGTAGCAGCTTGGGCGCGGCAGTTTCAGTTAGCGTGCTTAATCAGTCGTGATCATGTCTCGGAAGCTACAGATGGCGTCCAAATTGGAAATGCGTGCAGTGATTCGTTTCTTGTGAGCAAAAATGTGTAACTGCATTTAAATTTATCAGCAGCCGCACAAAGTGTATGGCGAAAATGAAATATAGTACTTCAAGCTACCGCGAAGTGATACAACATGTCCCAGAATAGACGTACCGATGTTGATGACGCTTATGGCGAGGGAAGACCATCAACTTCGATAAATTCTAAGATCATGAATGAACGCATTCTTGCAAAAAGATGCGTAACAGTAGATAAAATCGCAATTGAATTAAATATTTCACATTGAAGTCTGCATAATATAATTGTCGAGCATCTTGAATTCCATAAAATTTGTGCTTAGTCCGACAGCAGTAACCCAACAATGGTTGTTGGACGTTGGACGGGAATTCTTCGCAGAAGACATAGAAAAACTTGCGCCACGCGTCGACAAATGTTTAATTAAACGAAATGATTACGTCAAAAAGTAACTTTTGTATGGAATTTTCGTGGGCATATATCATTATTGTAAAATTTATGTCCTGTTTTGTTTTTTCGAGCACTACAACTAAACTTTTGACTGTCCATTGTATATCTACAATATGCCATATCTTGGGTTTAGCTTCGTCGCAAAGTGAAGAGAATCTGGTATGAATTTTCGACCTCTTCCCTTTGAACAACTGAATTCAAAATGTGATACTTTTGTGCTATTTTTTCGGAAGTTATTAAGGAAAAACACCAAAATTTCACTTAATTTTTAATTAATTAGAATTCTGAATAAAATTTCACAAAAAATGCTCCGAGGTGCACATTCCCACCCTCCAAAGTATGTTTGTGTCAAATCTCGCTGCTCTAGGTCCAGCGATCTGCACTGTAGAGCGCCAACACACATACATTCTCCTTTATTATTAGTAGAGATAATATATTTTATTTTGAGAAAATGTTTTTAGCAGATTTGAGGCTGTCTTTCAACGGTTTAGTATTTATGATAATTAATTATGTAACAGAATGCACGCATGAATTAATAACTATCAATTTTTGTTATTTTCTATTAAATGCAGAATTTTAGTGTTTTAGATTCTGCAAATATAATCTAAGGACTGTTAAAGTTATTGCTATAGAAAAATAAAAGTAAATAATTAACTTTAGAGATTTTTAAGTGAAAATAGATGAAATCAATAACTATCAGAACATATCGTCGTTGTAGAATTCACAGAAACTACTCGTATTTCAATAAAACACAATATATTTATTTCACTGTAGTATGAAAAACTTTACCTGAGCCCCTGGCTCTCCAAGCAATTTTTATTTTTACAAAGTAAATACGTTTACCATAACCTAAACGAAAACAAAACAACAAAACTGAAGAACTAACTAAATTTTTAAACATTTGCAGTTTTAACATAACAATCACGCGCAGATAAAGATGTTGCCAACCTGAAAGTTATAAATAGCGTTAAATTGTTTAGAACAGTCGTCGTTCAAGCAAAAGTCACAAACTCTAGTTTGTTGAGAGTTTGAGATGTGGTCAGTTTTAACTTAATTGATTTTGACTAGTTGTGATAAATAGTAAAAATCTTTTTACAGAATTCTAGCTTCGACGATTGATTTATTGATGTTTAGATAACAGCTTTCTATCACGAAATAATTAATTTCAAATTCTAATCGACTGCAGTAGTCTGTCAAATGGTTTTTGTGGACTTAGTGACATCTGCCTGAATGGTAACGATGTCCTTGTCCGTACAAAAGATTCCTTTTCCGCTCAAAGCAATTTTAGATGCATATACTCCTTCTTCATTTTGGCTTGCAGATATAATTTTTCAATAGACAGCCTTAATGATGAATTCATCACAAGTTTTCAGCTAAATTTCAAAGTCTCAACAACTCTTACTCGTCCTAGACATCCGATAAAAAGCAGAAATTAACTCTTGAATTCCAACGACAGATAGCTTTTAATTATCTCTTTATAACGGAGAAGTTAGCCCAAGGATATATAATTCCCTAAACAAACCAAATGAATAATTCCATCGGAATAGCTCTGGTTTCTTATTAGCTTAGTTATTTATTCAACATTTCTAGCCTAACGAATGATAATTCAAGTGTTTATTAGGGAATTACATCTCCAATCCCCAAGTTAGTTATTTACGAGAAGCAAATAGAGATTACTGTTGAATAGAAGCGCAGAGTTATGATTTTCCGCTTTTCCGGTTTAAGATGAAGAATTAATTGAAATTCAATATAACTATTCAGTATTCAGAATTACACATACATTTATACTAAATGTATGTGTATTTCCAATGCATTTGCTTAAAATTAACCCTTTTCTAGTTTCAAGTAAACTGATAGTATCTTTCACTTGTTGCTAAGACCTCTCAGATATTTGAGTAGAATTTTAATGAAGTAATAAATAAAATAATGTGTCGTTATCATTAAACTTCATTATTTGTTTAAATATTGACTGATTAGTTTGTTTCGAATTTGGTCAAATATATTCATATTATTTCGGAATTCCATTTATTAGCGTGAATATTACGAAAATTGAGAAATTCGAGTTTAATGAATTTTAAATTATTCTTTTTTTAACTGACTCATTATACAGCAAACATTTCTCCGAATTGCTGAACTTTCAAATAAGACACATTATGATGTATCGCACTAATTGTTTAAGATGAGAGACTTTTAGATCGAACTAGCCTGTACTATTAATTAAACCGTATTCTAATTAGAGTAACCTTAAAAACATCAATTTTAATTAAATGAAAAAACATTTTTAGATATTATTTGAGATATACATACAGTATATATATATATATACATATAATATACAGTATAACACTAATGTAGCTCTAATAGAAGAAATGAAATTCTACGCATCATCAAATCAAACATTCATTGTGGTTATTTGTGATACTTAGTATCATTGAAATTAAGATAGTTCGTTAAAATAATTATATTCAGAAATTAAGAGCATGAAAATAAAGACATTTAACTGAGACAGAGAAGAATAAAAACTGCCCTCTTAGAAAATACATGCTTGTTATTTTTCATAACATTACTTTGTAGCGGTTACAATCAACTGCCTTCTCCTTTCTATGGTAGGTGGCGCTACTGGAGCCATCTTTTCCCATGATGCCTCTCTGCCATTCTAGTCTGTGTGCTTGTCCCGTGATGTTGTTCTCTGTCTTGTCTTGTGTGTTGTAACTTTAATGTTCTGTGCTGTGGAACGTAGCCTAATAAAAAATGGTTCCTAAAATTGACTGGATTCTTCAGCAGCACTACACACAAACTTGAGTCTCGTCCCTCTATAACTTTAAAATGGTCAGGTTTGATCGAATATCTTTCATTATTTTTTAAGGACTATAATTTCTTCAGAATGCGCGTGATAAAGACGCTTTATATGACGGCTTCATAGCCTAAGTTAGTTAAAGAATTCCAAATTTTGCTAAATGTTAAAAGAAAAATCAGGAAACTCCAGAATTACTTCGCTGGAATTTGCTATTCCAACCACTATCATCAGTTGCTGCTCTTTGGAATTACCATTTGTAACGATCCACCCACTGCGGTCTTTCTAGAAAGCGGATCAATTCACATGAAGATACTAAATGCTGGCTTGAAGACTGGGTTTTTTTAAAACAACCAGACTTTAACCATTGCAGAATCCATTTATTGCTTGAATGTTGTAGCTTCTGAAAGGAAAATATTTTGAGAGAGTTTTTATTTCAAGTTGAATTAAATTTTCATCTTTTTTTTTGTATAATGCTGATAATTGCCTAGTAAGACAGGTTTTAAAAAATTAAATTTTCTAAAAATAATTTTTAATGTGATATAAGTATCACACGAATGGCATTTGAAAGAAAAGAAGGATGAACAGATAAATTTGCACAATAACATTTATAAAGATCAAATACCGTTAAAATCAATTTTAAAATTTGTTCGGCGAAGAAAGAAAATTGTTCCCTAGATAACATAATATAATATAAGATCAATAGTCCGCGTTGACTTCAAAGACGTTTTATAAATTTGCAATTCGCGAGTCAGATGCCTCCATTTTAACTCGAAATTTATTTCCCACAATAGCAATCAATTTCAAATAGCAAACAATTTTTTGTTTAATAATTGATCGACCAAAACTAATATTTTACAAAGTTTAACTTTTTCCAATTCATGCGAAATGGCTTTTTCGTCTCTTATTGTAGTTCTCCATTGACATTAATTTCGCAGTTTGTATTTCAAATATACTTCGATTTCAATTTCAGATATGTTGTAATATCAAATTAAAGTAACAATAAAGTTTGGTACTTCTTGTGAAATTCATCTATCGAAAAAAATATTTTCAAAACCTCAATGTTACGCAATTCCCGCGAAATAGCATCCTTGCGTGCAATTCTCGATGAATAATAGACGATTCGTGACGGTGGAATACGAATTATTTCTTGTTCAGCTTTACGAAGGAAAAGAAATTGTTCTATTAGCTGCAACCGTACTCAAATTGTTTGGCGGGAATATTATAAAACGTCAGAAAGTGGGAGGCATTCTACATACTGTTGCGTGATTACTTCGGCTTCCACTTTTCGTAATCGATAAGATCAAAATGATACAATAGAATTGCTTTTGCATAAAAGACGATATTGGCTTCTCGAAATGTGAATGATACAAAATATTATTTTTCAAAAATTATTATTGACTACTAGTGGATGTGTTTTAACAGTTGAAATATTATCAGTTTTGAACAAAAGATTATCCAATTTAGATGTACCTTTTTAAATGAGTTTATTACTCACACAAATTCTTTAATATAAAGCGTCTAAGCCTGAAGCCACATCCTTTTGGTAGGAAGCGAAAGCACAGAACAATATATAGAAAAAAAATTGTAACTAAAATAAGAAAGATGTGTTCTTTTATTGCATATAATATTTCCATCGTTGAAAATAGAAAAGTACTTATAATTGACATAAAAAGTCTATTTTAATAGTAACCATAGAGAATTCCAAAAACCATTGAAAAGGAACAAGATTTGGATGATTAGAAAAAGATCGCGAACAAAACAGCTATGGATAGGTGATCCCAAAACCTGAAAGAATGTAAACCATTCTTTTAACAGAGTATTTTAGTCGTATGGATTCTTTTACTCAAGGTAATCTACTGGATTTTATAATAATAAAATCAGGGTAACATATTCTTAGGTTTAGTTTAGTTATTAACGTCCCGTTTTGAAGTAACACGAGGGCTATTTTGGGACGAACCTCGGAATTTTGATCCGAGATCAGATGACGAAGACGGCACCTGGGCTCGCACACCCCACCAAACTTCAGCACCACACCAGTGAGAGGACGTTTGGCCCCCACATATGATTTAACTGCAGATCTTCAGAGATATCGAGTTTCGAACCTGGAACCTTCCAGCTCCGAGACCGACACCTTACCACTAGGTCACTGAACTCTTCTCATCTTTTTAGAATTTATGTTTCCATCAAAATGTCAAACTCATATCTAGAAACAATTTTGATTTCGCATCTTCACCAAAAGAGCAGGTAAAAATTGCCGAATGCGTAGAAAAAAATGGTTTTATGTGGTGCTCATAATTACACTTTTCCATATTTAAGGTAAATTTATTTGTTCTTGAAGAATTGGACAAAAAAAATCGATTCAAAGAACTTCAGAAGAAAAGATATCTTTAAGATCTGTGCAATAAAATTTAAAGAATATTAATCAAATAAAAAGTTCCTCTCTATCAATACAACTTTAATTTAATAATTACTTCATCGATAAAAGTGTGCTTAGCTTTTTCGGAATACTTACATTTTCTATTATTCTAAATATTTTTCCTTTTACTTTAGAAAAATTATTTATTTGAGAACTGCAAAGAGAGGATAGACATTTTATTTTCATAGTATGTCGTTTCAGAAAATACTGTGCAAAAAAGTGAAATTGGTATCAGTAAGGGGAAATCTCGAGCATTATCAGAAGATGCTCAAGTCAATATTGAGGTGAAATGGTAACAGGCAGAATAGGGCAATATCTGAGAGATTATCAAATATGCTACGCATTCGTGTTATTTGAACTCTGAATTTTCTTGTCTTGGCACATTTCAGAAAATCAGTATTCTTGAAATGGAATCCACCAGATGATATTCGAAATCAATCACGCATTAGTACAGGGAAAAATATTTTCTTCTCCTCGAGGTTAGAATAAATAACGATAGAATGACTTAAAGCGTAGCTGAAAAACAAAAATATATACTTTTGAAAAATGGGTAAGTGAAGTAAAAATCCGAAGGTAATGATTTACGCGAGTCCACACAAAATCAGTAGCATATCTACAGATGGAAAGAAACTGAAAAAAACTGCCTTTGACTTCTTAAAATCGTATTTTTCTTCAGAATATCCGAAGCTTGTTTGCATTCCGTAAAGAATTCTAAAGAGAGAAGAAAATCCTTTCCAGGTTCCCTGGGAATTGGATTTCGAAATAAAAAGGGGGAGTGTATAGCTTGGGTTTTGGAAATCAAGATGCGTACTAACATTGGCATCTGCAGCCTTTTATTTTTTAAGGAAATGCGTTTACGTCAGTCCCTGCAGTTTTATTTCTATAAAGGATTTACAATTTTATATACTAAGGAATGCATCTTAAACAAACCTTACCTACCGAAGGATCTCTCAAGTCCTGCATTTTCGAAACAAAATTCCTTTATATAAATAGTATTTTAATGAAACAGGCTTTCAATTCAAAATTAAGAAGTTGGTCTGCAGCTTCTTCAATTATGTAAAAATAAATTTGTACTGTTTATCGCAGCAATTTTCGTTTTTAACTGATTTTCCGTGATTCCATGATAAAACAAAATTGCAAGAATAACTTTTAATTCTGCTTTGATATATTGCTTTTTTGAAGTGTAAAAACATTTAAGCTTCATGCCTACTGTTTAAATTAGATCCCTTTACAATTACACGAACAAATATTGTTGTTCATCGTCAGAAAAGTATCTGTATATTAAACTGATGAGCATTCATTTTTTTGCCTTAAAAGAACTGCGAGTAAAAACTTGTAATTTTAATTCTTTATCTTCTTTTGTGGACATTTAATATAAAGTCAAATTGATCATCAAAATTTTATTGAACAAATTTCTAAAATAGAGAAAAACCATTAAATCTTTGAAAAATGTAGCTGAACAGTTTTGCAGTGTTTGTAACTTGGTTCAAATAAAAAGTAACTTTTCAGGATGGAAAGAGATTCTGTATCAACAAATAAAGGACTCATTTTTTTGCTTTATGATAACTTTTTGCTCTTAATAAAAAAATTCTTTCCGCCGTCTCCCTTTCTTTTATTTCTGTTAGGCACAGGGCCGCGGTGGCCTAGTGGTAAGGTCTCGGCTTTGAGGCCGGAGGGTTCCAGGCTCGAGACCCGATTCCACTGAAGATCCGCCGTGTATGGGGCCTGTTGCACGCTAAATCATACGTAGTGGCCAAACGTCCTCCCGCTGGTGTGGCGTAAAAATACCCACACTGGCCCGGCCTACCCAAAAAGGGTGTAAGGCCGGTAGAGGACCAGTGGGGAGACCTCCACCAGCATGTGGAGGACGGGATTTATTGGGTACAATAAAAAAAATGATACAGGCATTGCCCGAACAGGGGTAGTAATTTTAAATACAAGAGAGCTGGGAGTGTAAACATGGTTCGACCCACCTCGGTGGGGAGAAAATAGCTTGAATTACTGCTCGGGCAAACAAGGAACAGTAAAAATATATAAAAATAGATAAGTATTGAAAAAGAAACAAACAAAAATAAACACAGAAAAAGCAGTCAAAATCAGATATATAAAAAGGTCAAATATTTTTAAACTCCATAATATAAAAACAAAACATACACAAACAATATTACACATCAAACGACACACAAAACACAGATAGAAACTGTACCAAACATAGAATTAAAAATACATAAATTAATAATAATAATAATCCTCGTCATCTGACCGTGGTTCAAAATTACGAGGTCCGTCCCAAAATAGCCCTCGTGTTGCTTCAAAACGGGACGTTAATATAACTAACTAACTGTTAGGCACAGGAAGCGAGTTTGCCAATATCACTTGTTAGTCTCGTAAAGTAGAGACAGGCAGCTTAAGTAACACTAGTTATGAAGTGCTGCTGGATAATAAGCTAAACAGCGTCCTGGATTTTCCAGTGGAATTTCTATGAGATAGAGCATTTCTTATTGTTTCAGAAATGACGAATCATGTAAGTTAAAAGAGACATTTATTTGGACGACCACATTTAAGAACATATTTACAGATCACCACATTTCCATTTAACAGGGTTGATACTTGTCCAATATCTTATAGGTACAGTACCAGCAACAGCTTACATAGCACTGAAGTCTCTCCGAGGAGAGAATGCATAGAGGACCTACAGACCTTACCAAAATGACATAGTAGAGACAAGTATATATATTCTGTTAATAATCAGTAGATCTACATATCAGCTGCGGGAATCGAATAGACAACGTCATACGATTCCGATTAAATAGTTGCTAATATGGATGTCAAGTGAAGTGACTAGCTCAAAGAAATGACGTAAAAATCTTAAAGAATGCTTCGAATCTTAGAGTAAAGGTACGAGAGACAATTTAGAAAAGATGCAAGCTTCGTAGCTTAAAATGCAGAATTTCCTAACAATTTCTTAACGCTTTATTTAGTTATATATTATCCTTATTCAGAAATAAGAAGCATTGATATTTTTTCAGGCAAGAGACAACATATAATTTCTACTTAAACGGAGGGGAGATGATTCTATATGCATTTTGTCTTTATTGTAAATTCCAAGCAATTTTGTCTCGAGACTTTTTATATAAACGCTAATTATACCATATTGTCCGAAAATACAATAATAAAGTTTCATGTTCTATAATTAAAGTCACTATGCTGCCAAGAAGCGTTCATGTAACTTCTAATACATCTTTTATTATGGCAACACACTGAAACATATTTTATTTTAAAAGATCAAGATCATGAGACAAAAAATTCTCATGAAAAACTCTCCGGCCCCAAAGCCGACATTTTAACACTAAGCTACCGCGGCCCTTTTTAATCTTTAAAATCTTAGATATGATAAATTTTCTAATGCTTTGAAATGACTTCAGCGCCATTTGATTAGTAGGAAACAGTTGAATTTTTTTTCGCGCATACGTAAGCAAGTGGAGGTACTTTGGTGTGTGTTGAATGTAGTAATGAATGATGAAATAATAACACAATAGATTCATTTACATTCAACATAACCAACATAAATTAGAAATTACATCGAGACGATAATCACTAGAATCGTTCTTGAATACGAATGTTCTTATAAGAATGTTCTTTTTTGCATTCGTCAGATATGGAATTCTGGGATGATAGAAGAAATGTCAGAACCCGTTCTTACTATCCAATGAAACACATCAGACTGTTCTTACAGCCAATAAGATACAAGGAAGTAGAACAGCTGATAGTTTGATACTTTGCACTACAAGTCATTTAATACTGCATGTATACCGTAAATGTATTTTCTTTCTTCGTCCTACTCTTAACGTCCATTTTTTCCTTTGTCAAATTTTATCAACTTTAATGTCTTTTTATTCCACATCTAGTGTAAATTATTAATGTAAAATATATGGGTGATTTCAGTTTACGAAGTGTACAATTTTAATAATAAAATACTAATTAGCTTAGATATCATGATGCCTTTACTTAATTGACGATTATTTTGCTTGCATCAAGGAACTGCTGATTGTTTTGCATTATCTAATACGTGAGAAACTTACTTTGTAAATAACAAAATTTTACCAGCCTATCCTACCATAGTCAGGTGGATAGGAAAGTGGGTAATGGCGCAAAAACCAGATTTGGCTAAGTTGCACCAAAACAAATTTTAACGACCAGAGATGAACATGCTTGGAGAAAGCAGCGCTTTGGCGATGCGTCGCCTTTAAGTTCGATCATCTGCGAAATACGCAATATGCATTCACAGGATTCATCTTAATGTTTCCTTTCTTCGTTGGATAATCAGATTACTTGCAGATAATAACATATTCAAATGAAATCTTTGTTAATTCAATCTTAATGAGTTATAAAAATGAATATATCCTCTAAATTCTAACAGACATCTCATCAGATCAGTATCTAATTTTCCTCGCTAATGATCCTCGCAGATCAGTTTATAATTTTGGACAAAATCCGTCAAAGGTTAGGTAGTCTGTTTGCTCATCCTTGTGCAACACAGTAACTCAAAATCGCAATGAGCTAGATAAATGAAATTTGATGCGTAGTCTTGGTACCAGTATTTCATTTCTATCAAAAGTTTTGCACCTTATAAGACAACGAGAAGCGATCCAAAATTTATATTAGGTTCTCAGAGTATGAAGCTGAACACAAAAAGCGCCGTATTGTGTAAGTGTATGAGAAAGTCGAAGGGAGAACAGAAGGTACGCAGTGGCGGATCGTCAGCTCAGAAACAAGCAGTGCTGCAAAAGTTGTATAGACGTAAGTTGTAGGAAATTTTGTGCTGATTATTTTGGTATGTGATGATGATATACTCAAAATGATAGTTTTTGAGTTATAAGCAAAAAACGGGGGTGGGGATTTTCGTGTTTTTTGGCTATAACTAAAATTCTAACAAAATTTTTGATGGTAAACCTCAGATTCGTAATCAGCAGCCCAGGAAACATAAAGGAGCAAAAAATACAACTTCTCCAGAATTTGATTTTTAAAAAACTACTTAATGACTGGACTACTAAGAAAAAACGAGAAACAGCCAAATGAGGAAGTCGCAGCAAACGAGAGCTGGGGAAAACGCAGCTCAAGGTCGTGTAATTTCAAGCTGAGATAGGTTGATTTTTTCTTCCTATTCAACACCCAGAGTTGCTCAGAGCGCGAATTTCGGTCTTTAGGAGGGACAAATCTCTCTGCAGCTCTGGTCTGTTTCTCTCTTAGTTGATGATTGATTTTCCGCGCGCGCGCGTCTTCCTTTTAAGTTTTTTATTACTTTTTTGCCAATTTGGTAGATCATTGAACCCTCAAAGTGGAAAAGAAAGTCAGAGTAAAAAAAGAAAATACAAACTTTTAAAATAATTTCATGGGGGACTGCAGCTCTAATGAACGAAACGCCACTAAAGATATCGTACAATAAAACATTCCTTCTTTTTTTCCTTATCTGCATGAGCTAATTGTGCCATTCAGGGGTCACCATTCAGATTATGTATAACATATAGAACAAGTCAACAAAATAAAGTAGGTAAGAACCCTCTTCGAGTTCTTTGCGAGAACTCAGTTTTCTTAGATTAAAGTCCCATTTCGAAATTACAAGAAAGGTGTTTTGGGTGGGACCTCATACATGTGAATCGTGGTCATGTAACGGACACGACACCTGAAAAGACAGTCCCCTTTTCCAATCTTTCACTACAGAGAGAAGTTTCCCTATTAGCACAAGATATTGTACGATATCTTTACGACGTTGTCCGGTATTCTGAATGCCGTACAATATCGTGAAGATATCGTAACAATATTGTACAGCGTCTTGTGCTATTAGGGTTAGCTTAGTTATATTAACATCCCGCTCTGAAACAACACTAAGCGCTCTGAAACAAACATCGTGGTCTCGTCATAGAGAACCTGCATCAGGCTCGGAAACGCGTCGGGTATCAGAAATGCCCATTATTAATACTGACAATAGCCACAAGCAATTAGGAGTTTTAACTTGTATCATGTAGTTATATAGTATGTTAAATGGTGCGAAATCATGTTGTGATTTCAGGTACGGTGGCTTGTTATGGTGTCAAAGCAGTATAGTATGTCTCTTAGAAAGGCCAACACTATCCATTCATTTAAAAAGGAGACGGACTTCATCCAGATTGTTGTGGTTGTTTTTATTGGAATTTTCTTCAAGTCATCTAGAGATATGGTTTTTGGAAGTCACTTTACCGAGAGAAACGGAAAGATGAGCTGGATTATTGAAGAAGGGATCGGTATAATTCATTTTAATGGTCAATTTCTTAGTCAATTTTTATACTTAATATTATTCAAGACGAAAATAAACTTAAATATTTGAATAAAGATAATATAATTTATTCTGAAATATAAATAAAAAAAATTTACGAATTTATTTAAATGAAATATTTCATTATAATAACTAGTAATTTGACTTGTCCTTTCGGACATACGAATATCGAGCCACTGACAGTTCCGAAGAACGCCAGAAAATTCGAGTACAAAATTTCGGCACAAAGTACACTGCTTCATAGGAAAAAGGTTAAAATAACCAACACAATTTCTCACAATTTCAAATTCCTATACGCACTTTCAAACTTTCCTAAACACGAAATCTTGATTAATTACCAAATAACATAAATTAAAGTAAAATCACAAGGAAAATAAAGAGGAAAAAAAGAAAGCTTAAATATATATATATATATACAGGAAACAACAAATTAAAACCTAAACATGCAATGCACTGCATCAGAAGAAAAAGGTTAAATCAACCTATACCCCATCTCTTAACACAGTTTCAACTTTTCCTATACATAATTTCAAACTTTGCAATACACAATTTATTGAATAATAACTAAATAACATTAAAATAAAAAATAATAATAAATAAATGAAATAAGAAGACGAAGAAAAAAAGGAAAAGAAAATAGGAAGTCACAAATTAAAACGGTACCGAACAACAAATCTAAAATAAACAAGCAACACAGTTGCGGCTAGTAAACAGGGACAAGTATTTACAAAAATTAGTTAAAACATACATTTACATATATATATATATATATACACAAACATAGACAAAACCAGAAACAAATGCAATAACAGTTAAGAAAAAACTCAAAATGAAGAAGTGCAGTTTCAAAAGAAGTAAACTTTAGAAAAAGGACAAAATATGAGAAAAAAATAGATTCTATATATAAATGATTTAAATATGAGGAAAAAACTTCACAAATGCGGTGAATGCGCCAATGCAGCAGTACAACCGAAAAGTGAGAAATATTAATAAAAGAAAACATTAAAAACACGTTGTAAAAGAAAAACCAAAATAATAATAAAAAGGAACAAAAACTCCAACGTCCGGGACGCGTCATCAGCAAGGGAAATCCCGAACGGGCGCAAGCATAAAATTCAAAATTTCTCTACAGTTAGTGGGAATATTTATCCTGAAGAATTAAAATTAACAAAAACTAACGATAATAATATTAAAGCTATTTTTCTTGATCTTGATATTGATTGTCAAAACGAATTAAATTTAAGCATCTACGGCAAAAGAAATGAATTTAAATTTAATGTTAATAGGTTCAATTTTTGTAATTCTAATGTCTCTATTAAGATCTTTAAAAACACAATATTACATCAATTACTAAGGATTAAAAATATTTGTAACAATTCAGAATCAAAGAAAAAACAAATTGAACTTTTGAAATACAATCTTAATTCCAATAAAATTCCCATTTCTCTCTTTTTACCTTTATTCCACAGCGTCCTGTAAAATTCTATTTTTTGCCTTTATTCTATTGCCTCATCTATTTACGGTTAGTCTCATTTTGGTTTTGTTGTCTTTTGTCTACTTATCTACTGATACTTGGAAAAAAGCTCCTAACACCTCACTGACAACAAAAGGTCTCTAAGATCTTTACTCCTCCCTCCTAGTAAAACATTTTCCAAAACTGTGACGTTAAAAGTTAACTGTCAACCACTTCAATCGTTGTCACGTCAGCACTTTTAAACGGTAGTTCGTGCCGCGTGGTTCTGCATTGTCTCTTCAAATGTGGATTTTTGGGTGAGTTTTGACACCTTTTCTTCGTTTCTTGGGTGAATTTTGACACCTTTTTCTTCGTTTTTGTTTTGTTTTGTTGGTTTTGGGGTTGGGTTTAATATGTTTTGTTTCTAATGGACTTGGGCTTTTATTATATTTTTATTTCTTTCTCAATTGGACTTGGGCTTTTTGCTTTTTTTCAAACTTTGGTTTTTGTTTCGGTGTTCCGGGAAACAAACTCTTTTTGGCATTATTGCTAGAGTTTTGTGTTCAGAAAACACCGTATTTTCTGCTCGCGCCCGTTCGGTATTTCCCTTGCTGATGACGCGTCCCGGACGTTGGCGTTTTTATTCCTTTTTATTATTATTTTGGTTTTTCTTTTACAACGTGTTTTTAATGTTTCCTTTCTATGTTTTCTTTTATTAATATATATATATATATCATAAATAGTTGATTCACAGATGAAGAGTTTTAAAATGTTTCAATCCCCTCTTTCATTTTCTTTCCATTTAAATTACATCCAAAACAAAATCGTGAAGAAGAATGCTATTATCACTTAAGAAAAATTTTCAAAAAATACTGGAAAATTATGCTTGTGTAGAAATCATTCTCAATTTAATAACAATGTTATAAAAATTAAATGTCTAAAAATATATCTTGAATAACTGAAATATCTAAGCTGCCCTTAAAAATAATTTTTGGACAATTTCATGCAGCAGTGATTCCATTTCCTAGTATGGCTTTCAAATAAAAATAAAAAATCCAACATACTAGAGAAAATATTGTTCTTTAATTAAATTACACTATGTAAATGTCGGAAAAAAGAATGTTTAATTTCGTAAATCTCTGATGCATACATAACGGATATAAACTTTCTCCTTCTGGAAAGTTATATATAGGTATTATCATTTTGAGTTATTTATTGTAGTAAGTATTTTCATTCACAAAATTCTGTTCACTCATTTCTATTGAGAGTGAAATTAGATTTTTTTGAGCAAACGTTTTTAAAACCACAAGTTAAAATTATCCCTAACAAAACAGTTCTTTTAAAAAATAAAATTATATGAATTCATTCATTTTAAATCAGGAATAACTGAAGCAGAAAATGAAGTGCAGAGTTTTGAAAAAACATGTTTCTAATAATAAGTCTTTTCAGAATCGGGCATGGTTTATAAATAGAAGAATTCATTCATTTAGCTGTTTTGAAGATATTTCAATAATAAATTTTTAATTTAACATAAACTTTGGGGGGAAAAAAGAGGTTAAAAGTGGTTTTGTGAATGAAAATTTCATAATACAGGTAATGTTTTGTAAGCTTTCCCCGTTATTGAGGGATTTTTTATGAGATGCAGCAAGCTATAATTTTTAAAAAATCATGAATTTTATGTAGAGTTTTTTTCAGTTCCCCAAGTAATACCTTAACAAATTTTTAATTAATTTTACAGATTTTTTATTACGTGTTTCATACTATATTATGATACTTAATTGTAAATTGATAAAAAAAACGCATATTTTCTAAAAAAATTACATCAGCATGTGAATTTTATTAAATTATCACAGAAAATAAAAATTTTCTCTGCCGGTTCAATGGAACATTTAAAAACGTGAGTAATTTTTCAAATAAAATAATTTTTAATCATGAATTTCATGGCTGAAAGTATGGAAAAATAAATATGTTTTTGTAATTCTTTGATATAATATTAAGTAAAACTCTTTATGCTTTCAGAAGATACTTAGGAAAAAGGCAATTTAATTACCCTCAAATTTCGTTTCAAAACTGGTTCTAAAGTATACTTCGTTTGGAAAACCATCAGCTCTCATTATAGAGTTGCAACTGAATGAATTCCAAGTTTCGGAGAGAGGCCAAGTACTAATCCAGCAGTTGTTTGACGACAGGACAATATCAGATATTTTATTTGGAGTACTTGGCACTTAGCCGACATGTAAAAATGCATTGCATGTCGTAATAATATGGAATATGTATTGCACGCATAATTGTACGCACATTTCGCGTACAATTTCGGGGAACAGTCAAACATGCTTAGACAGTTTTTATTTTTACTTTACATTTACTTTAGGATACGTGGCGTTTAACTGACTTGTATATTTGTGTAAATTTCGTGATTTTTATTATAAATTTACAGTTTTGAAGATTATAATTACCTCATATTATAATAGTTTAATTCTCTTGTAATACTAATATATATGTAATATAATAAAATTCCCTCCTCACTTTACGAACCTCTGATTAATGGATTTAAGATGTAAGTAAAGGATTGCTTATCAGAGAGATGTCGACGCGAAGTATAATCTTCGCTGTAGGGTCACTCAAGTCGATAATGTCTGATATTTTACCTCAAAAAAGCATCTTTTAGACAGTTTTCACTGGTCATACTTTAATGATTTCTTTCACTATTTCTCTACGCTTTCTACCGTTATCACTCTTCCCATTAATCTTCATCGTTCCCAACATACTACATTCCCCTGGAAACAGCGAAAGTTAAGCGCCAAACTTGTAACTCGATACCCTGTTCACACCCCTTCAACGCCGGTCTGTACCATGGCCCTCAGCAAACACTGCCACGTCAACTCCCGTCCTTCTGGTACGTAAAAGTTATTCTTACTTTGCTCTAATGTTATATCACATCGAACTCTTGTTTTAATTATTCAAAACTCCTCTCTCTGTTTTTGGTTTGACATTATTGATGAAAATCAATGTTTTAGACCTTACGTCGCAATTGATTGCAAGAAAATGTCAAACTTTTATATTTTAGCAATTCACAATGACTTTATTCCCTGAAGAAACGTTATTGTGCTTTAATTGCGTTTTTCATTTTACGTTATATACTCTTTCATTTTACGATTTATACTCTATATATATTGAACAATAATAATGTATTCACATACGGCAAGCATATGTATTCAACCTGCCTTTTTATAAATTTAATTACATTTACGAATAAATTATATTTTTACATATCATTAGTATATAATACTCCTAAAAACAGTAGTCAAATATTTAAATTCAACCTCTACAAAATCGATTTCAATTTTTTCAATCAAATGATGAAACGATTAAAAATTTATAAAAGATTAGACAATCAAATAAAAAATGCAAACGTTAATTTTTAAAATTTATTTTTTATTTATTTTTTTTTTTAATTTCGCATGAGCTTAGCTTTTTCTCTAAGCATCAAGAATCCAAAACCTAACCGAGAGATTAATTTGCATTAGAGTTCAGAAATCTTCATTCATTTATATTCCATTAACTTCTCTTTCAGGCTGAAATAAATTTTTTTTAAAAATTTGATCTCTTCAATGAATTCTTTATTCAAATGAATAGTTAAGATTTCCAGTTACAAGTTTCTTAAAGTATTAGCAAGAGAATAACTTTATTACTTAATGCAAAAAAAGAGTAATGAAGATCATTTTCTTTTTGTTATACAGCTTAATTTTTTTTCGAAAATTTCGTACAACAAATTAAGTCCACAGAGGCAGAAAACTTTAATTGTATCAAAAATTCAAAGGATAGACTTATGTAGCGTAAAAAACTTTAATTTTTCAAGATATCAAAATTTATAGAAAAAAATAACCGTTGCACTTTGTGTCCTCATGAATTGTGTATGTTGTATTGTTGTCTAATTCTGGCCCAATGGCTAATTTCTACACAGTTAGAAATAGACACATATTTCCAAAAGAAAAAATTATTTAAATGACGTAAAGAATTATATTTTATGTTGTTTTGAGTAAATAAATATACTTCTGAAAAAATTCTGATGACTAAATTTTCGTGCTGTTTTATATTAAGTAAAAATATTCTTGACACACTAACATTTTACATAAAAAGAATGTCACTACTCTGCGACCAAAACTGGCTGATTTAGGAAGCTTTGAACACCACTGTATTAGACAATTTTTCACCATTTCAGTAGCCGTCTACAGGAAGAACCACCAATCAGTACTTGGTACTTCCTCCAGGCGACTGTTGAATGACTTAAAATAATGAAATTCAAAGCTTCATAACTTTGTCAGTTTTGGTCGCAGAAGAGTGGAATTTTTTTTTTTTTTAATTTTTTGTGTGTCAAGAATTTTTTTCTAAGTATGTCTAAAAAGATCACGACTATATAAAATTTGGATTTCGAAATGTTTTCATAAGTACAGATATTCACTCAAACAAAATAAAATACAATTCTTTACGTCATTTAGAGCATTTTTCGAACTGGAAGTTATGCTTATCTCTAAGAACTTAGAAATTAGTTATTGAGCTACGATTAAAGTGAACATCCCGCATATAGTTTTATAAATTTAAAAACAATATATTCTCATTTCAGAAACCATAAATTAGCCACCGATTTCTAAATAAGAACAGTCATAAGTTATGTTTCTATTTTAATTAGTATTAGTAAAATAATGCTTTTCTGATCTCTTAATAAGCCACAACTTCCAATTATATTAACATTAATTTTAATAGATAGAAATGAATTTATACTTGCAAACATAGACTTTAAACAACGATTTTATATCTTTAAAATGTATTGTAGAAATATGAAATATTGTAGAAATATATTTGTCCTCTGTTATTAAATAGCAAAACTAAGAAAAACAGAGAAAATCTAGACTAGAATCTCATTCTATCCTAGAAGTACGAAACATTTGGGAAGTTCTCGGAAGTAGAACTTATATTACGCAGGCAGGAAGAAAAATAATTGAGTTTCCCATCATCATTTCTTTTAAAAGTTTGACTATCACTAAATTTCTAGAATGCTCGAATGCATCTTCCTCGTGCAGGTAAAACAAACTCTTTCCTAGTAGACAGGTTTACGAGAAAATAGAGAATGGACATTTTCAAATTTATCTTTCGTAAGATATCATAATTAAAGAGAACATAAATGAAAGAATGCGTTCTCTGTTTCATTCGAAATTCCATGACAATGTAAGGAGCAAAAAAGTTTTTAAAACTTGGTATACTTTTAACATGTAAAGAATAATAAAAGTCGTTTTCACTGAAGATGCCACCAGTCTTTTCTTTATATATACAATTATTCAGACGATTCATGTGTCCCTTGGGAATTTAAAATTCAATGTTTTTATGAGAAAATAAAAATTTGTTTTCTTTTGATGGGAAGGAAATATAAAAATGCTTCTGGAATTTTGTATTCTTTCTCTAACAGAAAAAAGTGTTTCATTTTTTTTCTAACTTGTTTGCTGTTCCACCTAACTCAATAGCTTTTAAACATTCTTCAGACATTTTTCTCCAATGAACGGAGGGAAAAAATGTATTCTTTCGGGCGATGTTTTAGAGCTTCCACCTGCTTACTAATAGTTTATGAAGAACATATTTTATTTGAAATTAATTGCAGCTGGCTTGAAAAAAATATTTTTATTGTCTCTAAAATTCAAGTCCAAAAAGAAATGAATTTAAATTGAATACTCCTGCTGCTATTTTTTGTTGTTGTTGTTTTCAATAAATAATTCTAAAGAGCTTAAGACGGCATTGATAAAGATAATTTTTTTTGTAGATATTTCTAGTTTAACATAAAAAATAATTCGTGTAATGGCAAAAAGTATTGATAAAATTTGTATTTCCATTTTTTTTTATCTACACTGGGTTTATACTTAAATGAAAACTTTTTCCTTTTAAATATAGCTCTATGTACAAATAGATTCCAGTTAAAACTATATTTTAAAGTCGTTCTTCAATCCTTCAACGTCAGGCTATTTTCAATCGCCTTTTTAGAGGCAAAGTTTTCGATAAGATCCAAATACTGTTAGAACAAAGAGAATTACATTTATATGCAAGGGTATAATAGTATAATACAGAGTTAAAATTTCATGAACGAACTGTTACACCGATACAGGAGGTAGAAACACGAAAACAAGCCAAAAACACACAGGAAAACATGAACGGAAATGCCAGCCGGATGAACTTGAGGGCGCTGCTTGTCAACACTCAACTCAAATTTCTGATCTAGTTATTAAAAGTTCTGATTTCGTAAAGATAGCGTGCAACAGTTGACGAATAGTGAAATGACAGATACACTGTAAAAAATATCCGTTTTTTTCCCGGACTTTTTCCGTATATTTGACGGTTTAAAGCTGTTTTGTTAACAAAACGGTTTTTCACCGTTTTCCGCTCCAGCCATAAACGGTTTAAAACCGTCAGTTCAAATTCTATTTTTCGTCATACGGTATTGCTTTCCGTACAATAACTTTCCCTTTTCTTAAATGTAATTTTATTGCATTCATTTCATGTTTTTAATAGGGTTCCATCTCCGCTGTTGTTTACACATGTTGCAGTAACCTGTTGTCACTCATGAAAGCTAACCTTAAAACGCGTGTTCTGGCAATAGTTGATTTTTACACCACTAGGTGGCGCCACTAGAGCTATAGTGATTTTAAAACTCAAATAGATTATTTTTACATCATTTTGTGAAGTCTCCGGTGGTCTACTGGTTAGAGCGACTGCCTTTTATTTCTAAGAACGCGGTTTCGATCCCCGGCTCAGAGGAGTTAGAAGTTTTGGCACCATCTTGCATCGAAATCGTCCAAGTAAGTTCAATTAAAAATTACATTAATTAAACTAATTGAAATTAATAATTAAGCCTTGATTAATTAATATTCCTAATTGATAATACACATCAGCACATTTCAATTCAACTCGAACAGAGGGAGAAAAACAACTCAACTCAGTCGATGACGTCACTTACTTCGATGACTTAATTTTTTACGGAGAAAACTTGATTTCATACGGTAAAAAACCGTTGTGACTACGGATTTCCTTCCTAACTTTTACGGGAAAAACTTGTTCCTGTATGGTAAAAAGCCGTTGTGCCTACGGATTTACTTCGTAACTTTTACGGTTTTGCACAACCAACCCAGCTGCCAGTTTAAAACCGTAAATTTTACGGGATTTGTTTTACAGTGTACGCCGACTTCCTTACAAGAATGTTCTTCATAGCTGCAGTTGTCCGTTAAATGGAGAATATGTTCAAAAGGGTTTGTCTCTGTGAAGCGTACATAACTGAGAATGGTAAGAAGCTTAAGCAATTGTTGCAAAACTGGATATGTGCACGCACTGTCCAAGTATAAAGTATCGCCCAATAAAGAATTTTCACCCGTTTATGGCTTGTCATTTCTACATCTTCTAACTCATTTGGACTCCGTTTCTGGCCATCAGTCCTATATGACTCTGGCTTCTTTATGGGCTTGATATCTCCTCTAAAAGTTAACGCGCTTACTTTTGAAACACCCTGTATAATCCAAAGTTGTAATACTTTAAAAAGTGAATTTATCTCGATCTAAAATAAAGTAACATACAAAATTATGAGGAATAATTATGACATGTTTCTACATTTCCTAAAACAAAAAGGTTAAAATAAAAATTTAATATATTAATGTCAGCTTAAACCACAATCAAAATTGAAGCTATTTTGGTCAAAATGTACCTCAATGCTTATAGAGAAACTGCAATGTAAAATATTGAGTTTTCATCTACTTTAAAATTGAATAGAATCCTCTGTTTGGAAATTACGGATTATGAGAGGCTATGTTTGGCGTAATGCTAGCTTCCTACAGAAAAATTTCCCAAATATTAATTTGAATCCATTTCGAATAGTTCTTAGCCTTTGAAAAAGTAGACTATAATGGATTCCTTGTTTTGTTTTTGGTTGTATTCCATTCTCACTCTGAGTTTATTTGTATTTATTTTTAGCTATCTCTGTATGATCTTGATTTCCATTGTTATCTGTTTTTTTGTTATGCTGCTGCAATTGAGCGCTACTTAAACATTGTCTTCATTTTTTTTTCTATTTGTCCTAAATTTTACTCTTTAACTTTTATTGCGTATAAATTAAAATATTTTTTGTTCTAGATTAAAGTTTAATTATGATTCCTTTTAATTTTTTCTATTCTTTTCTTATTGATTGTCTATAAGCTTAAAATTGAATACTTAATTTGGGAGTACTTACGGAAAAATCTTAAATACTTCCTAAAACATTTCTTGTTCCAGCGAAATATATTATCTCATTGTCTGAATCAATGAATAGATCCACCCCGATTTTACTTAGATATGTAAACGCACTTTCATTCATACGCATTTTAAAAAATTAATGTCAAATATAAAATTTAGTTATTGAATTCTTTACCTCAAAAATTTGTTTGAAACCTGAAGCTTCTATTGCCGTAACATCGTAGCATACTGTTTAACGAAACTCCTCTAAGAATTGTGTAAAAACAATTCAGAGAATTATTTTATTAATTAAAACAAAAAGTAAGAACAACAAAAAAAATCGAATTTACTCAATTGCGTTTTGAAATATTTTTAATCCATTTGTTTTATTATTACATCTCTCATTACAACACAACTGAAACATTTGACTTATGAAAATGTAGTCATCTACATAAATACTTCCTATGCACTTTCTTCCTCCGTAAACAAACAAAAAACATCCTGCATTTAGAGCAATGATGATTTTCCAATATTACATGATAATTTATGATTAAAAATCATAATAAATTTAGATTTTTTCACATGTATGTGAATTGGCGTTATAAAATTCATTTCAGATAGAGTTAATAATCCAGCTGTTTTATTTTTTCGAAGGATTTCATTTCATTTGTCACGAACAATGGCGTAGTGACCGGCGGGGGGAAGGGTCATTTGGTCTTTTGGGGCCAGAATTATAATGCACTGTGGAAACAAAATATTAGCTCGTGTATGTCAATTTTTGAAGCGAACTATGACGAGGTGGTGAAAAAATAAGCCATTTTCTCTTCCTGTGTCGCAAATGACTACTGGGGGCGAAAAATTCATATTATACCTTTGGCGCTACTTCCCTTCACTACGCCACTGAACAGAATTCATAATTTGTTTAATATGTTTTTTCGCAAATTTATGAGATACTTGAGACATATGACTTGTTAGAAAGATGGACACTTGAACTTCTATTACGAACACCATCCATCACATAAAATAAGATATTTGAAGCTTGGTCTATGATATTTAATTTTATATGTTTCCCCTTTTCCATCCATAATATCATTTATTACGTTTTATCCGTTTCATCCAGAACATCATCATTAATTTTGTAATTTGATCAATACTTGTAGACTAATATTATAGAAACAAAATAGGTATACATTTATATTAAAGAATAAAATATTTTTAATACTGTGGAAAATGCCACGAAGTGAAAAATTATACGACATAAAAAATGTTGGAAAAGGTCTCTAAATTTCATTCATTCCGAAACACATATTTTTATGAATACAAAACATCAAGAAGATATTGTATAATTTCGTGTAACGTCGTACAAGACATTTTTATGAAGTTAAAGAAACAAAAACATATTGTAGAAATTTTTGTTACTCCCTGCAATATCATGGAATTTTCTGCGATTCTTGATTCCTGGGAAGAATTTAAAAATGGGATCGGATAAATTGAAACTAAATCGAAAAGATTGAGAAAATCGAGAAAAATGGAGGTATATATTTTTATCTGAAATAAAATGTTATTTCTTACAGCAGCGCTTGAATGTATCTTTAGATGTTGAACAAAGTTTAATATCAGGTATTATTAAAAAGGTTTATATGGGTTTTATCTGAGAATTAATAAGAAGTTGTTTTTTCTCATTTTTTAATCAAAAAGTTCACATTTGTCAGTGGGCGAAATATATACTTAATGCTGGAAGACTTTTTTAATAAGAGTAGAGATTCTCGATGGGGTTTTTTTACGATCTGAAACATTTTTATATCAGAATCCTTCAGTGGAAAAAGATTTTGTGAAGATTTCTTCATATATATTTCATACCATAACACCCTTAGAACACCATGCTCAGAAAAAAACACAAACAACCTACTCACAAAAATTGGTTGCTGCAAAATATTCATAATCCTTCTGTATTTGCACGTAATTGCACTTGTCAGTTTTTTGCAGATGAAATCTTACACACGTTTATTTCTCTTGACCTAATTCTTGAATAAATATGAAAAGGAACTTGGTGAAAAAAGACTTTTGTTTACTGTCAGTAAAACCACCCCATCGGGGGGACACCGTGAGTTCGCGGAGGAGAGGCTGCCGTATAAGTAAGCAGGCTCTCGTCAACCCGATGGCACAATAATGATGGTGCGACTCTTTGGGCCCACTTTCGATGACGGGTCGTAACCCAGTAAAACGGAGGGTTGCTGCATGAGCCGCTCGTATTGGGGGCTATTGTGCAGGAACCACAGTGCCTGACTATCTGTTGCGGCGGCCGGTCTTTCAGTTGTTTACCCGGATGTTTAGGCAGGGCGGGGTGATGTTCCTTTGGTCTTACCGTCAGTAACACCATATGTATCAGTTACAAATTATGTACGTGTGGCGATATTCCGATAATTAGCTTAATTGAGAATAGAAAATAATATTGGTATTTTGCAGCATTTGGGAACAGAATGTTTCATACCAGTCTTTCAATGTATTTTTACACAGTACAATCCCGGATAACCGAACTAAATGGGGGGGGGGGGCGGTGTCGGATAACGATTATTTCGGTTAAGCCATGAACATCTATTACAACTTCGTATCTTATTACAGTATGTAATTCTGAAATGTTTGGAGTGTAAAACGAATTTGAAAATCTGTTTGTAGATCAGGCTTATGTTCTTCATTAAAATTACATGTATAGGAGTCGGGCATTCACCTCTCCGCTAGCCATAGCCCAGCACGCTCTCGCCCTCGTCATTATTTCCGTGCAGTACAGTATGTGCTTTTTGGATTTGCGATTTCAGAAACATTTCGGATAACCCGGGTTTCGGTTAACCGGAGTTTTACTGCAATAGGTTTTCGAAATAAATAAATAAAATTCAAAAACGTGTTTACATTAATAAATAAGCATACACTTATGCAATTATATCCGAAAAAACACGTCCACTGATTAAATCAAGCTTGCGACCGCCTTCCTCATTTGAGTTCGAAGGACCGTTTGACAATAAACTTGATTAAAGAGTTCAGTCCCTGTTTGACGAATAACTCTCATGCATATCGTAAATCTACGATTATGGAAAACCAAACAATTCAACTTCATCAAAAGTTAGTGTTATTTAATTATCATACTGAGAACTTAGCCTACGGTAATGTAATTCCAGATACAAACAAAACTGAAACTAATTTTGTTTGAAGAGTTCTGGTTTCTTCTGAAATGTCAAAAGTTTCGATAGTAACAATCATTCACTGAACAAATAATGTTTGAAGTGTTTATTGGGGAATTGCATGCTTTAGAAAGACAATTATTAAGAATAAAACGAGACTAATGGTAAGCATAACCAATGTGTAATAGTGTTCCATTTTTGAATTAATTAAAGAATTAATTAAAATTCAGCATCTTTACCAACTATTCAGAATCGGGAGGGATTTTATTTTACTCTGATTTCAACTGAGTTTAAATAAAAATAACCTTTTCGAATGTGAAGTAAATAACCAAATTCTTATTCTTCCACTAGTTACTATGAATTCTATAAAATTCCATTTGAATTACGGAAAAAAATAAATATGCTTATGGTGAAGATAAAATAAATATATTTATATCACACGGTTCAAGACGGTTATCGATCTTTATAATTTGATTAATCAGTTGTTAAATATTTCATTCAACTACTTATTAAAAATATTCTATATTTATATGAAAAGGGAAGTATAATATTTATGCGTTGAAAGCAACAGCTTGTGAGACAAATGTTTTCTCCAAAGAATTTCTAAACCGAAATTACCACTTTCCGAAACAAATACAACAAATATCTCGTAAACCTTAATCGTATCGTTCCTAATAAAAAGAGAACATCTTATGAGGGCAATCTCCGTCAACCTTTAGGGCATTCAATCAACGAAACGGGCAGAATTCCGAACCTGTTGTCTCCTCACCAGAACTACATACATGTCCCTCGAGGACCACATTGAGATCCAATTTTCCCTTTCAAATGTTTATTTCCCTTTTCTGCCCACAATAACTCTATTCATTCCAATGGATTGGTTGTTTTTTCCCCTTTCTTCTGTTCATTGAGGTCGAGGCTTCTTGGAGATGAGATTTCATCATACGGTCGCTGAATGACAAAAATAAATGCTCCTAGTTTGTTTTAGGGGCTTGATAAAGAAATGTTCTGACTCCATTTGTTTTTTATACTTGATTATTTCAGAAATAGTTAATCAAATACATGGGTGAATCCAGGGGGGCTACGGAGCTTCAGCCACCCCCCCCCCCAGAGCTAAGCCAGAATTTTTTATTTTATTTAAAATCACTGCAACTTTTTGTTCTTAATTTTCCTTTTAAAAAAATAAGAAAACGTGACAACATTTCTTTTTGGCTTGACAGGCTCGAACTTTTTCTACTTTTCTAGTCATTCCACTTATACTTGTAGCGTTGGCGCGGTCGAAGACATTTTTGGCTAGTTATTTCATTGCATTTTTTATTAAATTATCGAAAATATTATAAGTGATACTGACTAATTGTCAGGTGAGTAAAGTCTGTAAAGTTAAAGTGCTTTGGTTTACATAAGCCATAAGGTTTGACATTCGTCACGACGATACACAATTTTTATAACCTCAGCCCCCCACACTAATCAAATATATGTTTTATCCAGTTGTTCTTGCAAAGTTGAAAAACTTATTGAAAGTATTTTAAAAATAATTGCGATGTTACAAGATAATAAATAAATATCATTTAAATCTTTGTAACAATCTTTTCTAGTAATAATAAACCTTTATTTACTTATTTATTTACAACCCGCTCCGGCCCAGCCTATCCAGGAGGGTGTAAGGCCTTCCATAGGTCGGAGGGGAAACATAAAACAAAAGAAATGAACTACATTAAAAAATAGTTTACGAAGAACCCCAAGGGGTGAGCAGAACAATTTAAAAATCCTCGCTTGCAACAGTGAACTCAAAAAAAGAGCAAAAACACAAAGCACAAAAAGATAAAGAGCAAAAACACAAAAAGCTTAACATTAAAAACAGAAAAAGATTAAGAGCAAAAACACAAAACGCAAAAACTCAAAGAGCAAAGACGTAAGAAACTAAACATTAAAATCACAAAACACATACAAAAGATAACCAAATTAAAAGCAATAGCATTTAAAACCAAACAGTTACAAACAAAAATCGAGAAACAATACGCATTACAAAAACTGCACAGAAACACACGAGAGATCTAAAAACTTTACAATGGACAAGATACTAATTCAAAAGAAACCAAAACAATTCCTAAAACCGTCGAAAACTCGAGAGCAGTTAACCGAGTAATAGAATGACATCAAGTTGAAGAAAATAGTAATAAAAAAAATTCCTGAAACCGGAACACTCCAATCAAGTCCAAAATTCACCACTGATTAAGCCTATTGCACATGTCCCCACAGAATCTGAAGATCTTTTCAAGACGCAAAATGCACTCCCTATTTTTCAATAAATTTTTGAACCACTCGACCCGATTAATCAGTGCGAGTTCTTTAAGATGATGCTCCTTAGTCAGCGGGCAATGAAAAACGTAGTGATCCGCGTCACCAGGTCGACCACAAGGGCAAAGTGGTGAGTTTAGTTTTTTGAATCTGTGTAGGTGACAGGGAAATGGACCGTGTCCCGTTAAAAAGTAAACTAAGCATTTGTTGTGGACCAGTAATTTTTTATTTACGCTGGGCACGAAACTCCTGGCCCTCTTCCCCGAATCTGTGTCATAGTTTTCCCAGTTATATTGCCAATCTTTCATTAAATGTTTTGTAATTTCAAATTTAACACATGAGAGCGGGGTTTGGACATTCATATTCTCGCCATCAGTTGTGGCCAGTTTTGCATGGTGATCGGCGAACTCATTAGCCGGGTCGCCGACATGTGTTTGACCCAGGTGAGCCCAACCGAGTTACCAGCCAAATAAAAATTCTTTTTTGCCTCTATTACCAATGCAGACCTGGGCCTGGTACTCCGCAAAGCTTCAGTCGAGGATTGACTGTCGGTATATATATTAATTTTGAACCCGTTCAAAATAATAAACCTTGTAATTGTGAAATACATTCAAATAATGGGAAGAGGAGAGCTAACATAGAGATTACTCTCCAAACTTTAATGCCATTACATATTGAGTCCGTATAAAATAACCGGATTTTGCTGCATTAAACATGCGTACAAGTTCCATGTTTGGTCGGTACGACTCGAATCCGTGATCTTCTAATGAAGTAGCAAAACTGTCCCGATCATCAGGGCTCAATATTAAACACGAGGCATTTCATATTTGCACGCAGTGAGAAACTTTTTTAAAACGTAATGGGACCGTGGTGACCAAGTGGTAAGGTCTCGGCTTTGGGGACGATGCTCGATCTTGTTGCAGGTCCCACGTGTATGTGACCTGGTGCAATCTAAATCTCAGCAGGTCCCACGTGTATGTGACCTGGTGCAATCTAAATCTCGTGTCGCGGTTCAAATGTCCTCTCATTCTTGTGATACGGAAGTTTAAAGAGATGAGCGCCAGTTCAGGTCCTGTCCTCATAATCTGACTGCAGCACTGTGATCGATTTTATAAATCGAGCTGAACAAAAATTTTAAAAAAACCAGTGTTATTTATTGGCACAAATTGCTCCATTGGCAGCAGAAATACCCATAAATCAATAAACCATCTCTAATTGAAACGATTAGTTCCTGGAATTTTGCCTGTAATGGGTAAAATTTTGCATATTGCGACAGTACATTTTATGATCTTCTAGAAGGGAGATAAGTGATTTGTGTTATTTGTGGTTTGACTTATTTTAAAATAATATTTGTGTTTATATAGTCATTGTGTTATCCAAGATTAATAATATATCTAGGTTTCATATATTAAATGCGAGTGTAAAAATTATTTTTAATATATGAAAAATATATGGATTTTATATCATTTCACTAAATGTTATTTGGAAAGCAAAAAAAATTTCTTCGCAAGTCTTCGCCTTCTAAGTTATATTTTTATATACTATATGTATTGAAAAAAAGTGTACTAAAGATTATACCCAAATCTGTCCGGGAACCTGGAATTTTTTAGGAACTTTGTTTCCACATATGCAATATCTGATCAAAAGTTTCTGGACACTTTTGGATTTTCACATTTTTTTAGACTTTTTCCCGAAATGCTAAACTGACTGCCCTTGAGCCTCGTCCATGTAAAGAATAGACTCTAACTCACATTTTACAGTGAAGATTCGGTCCTGAGAGCAATTAGGGGACAGTCTACAAATTGATGGAGATAAAAATTATTTTGGCCCATCCTGCTACAAAGAAAGCTTATAACGAGATGAAACTTTCAGCATTAGTTATGTTTAATGTGCATAGTATTTACATGAACTTTCGTAAACGCAGCACAAATATTCGGGATGATATAAAGGTTATATTATACAAAACATACAGAAAAAATGACAATATGTTGGAGAAGCATTTGGTAAAAATTTGGAAAACATTTTTTGAATATTACAGGAAATATGAATATTTTTTTAGTAAATAATGTTTTACTGAGCATGCGCAAAACAGCGTAATTTTTCTTTCAAAACTTGAAAGCCAGATATATAGGGCAACTTATATAAAAAATTAAGTTCAATATCTTTAATATTCATTAAGATATCGGCATTACAACGAGATGACTTTTAGCTCCTGTCGAAGAGAAGCTAAAAGATGAGGGGTTGTACACAAATTGATATTTTTTGCACTTACATCTTTGAATAGTTATATTGAATTGTATAGTGGTTAGAAATTTGCTAAATACCCATGAACACTTATCAAATACGTGCATAAATTAAATTCCAGCTAATTAGGCACTATAAATATCAAAATTTTAATTACTTTAATTATATTATTTACGTGATTATTAACAAGTTACATATTGTTACAATTTTACGGCTAAATGATCTTTTTGAATTAATTTCTTTTATGGGCAATTTTTTTTATCTAATTTATCTCTTTTCTTAAAATATTTTAATAATTCTACAAATATTATTTTTCGTTACAAATATTACAAGTGTTCATGGATATTTCGCAAATTTCTAACTGCTATACAATTCTATATAACTATTCAAAGATATAAGTGCAAAAAATATCAATTTGTATACAACCCCTCATCTTTTAGCTTCTCTTCGACAGGAGCTAAAAGTCATCTCGTTGTAATGCCGATATCTTAATGAATATTAAAGATATTGAACTTAATTTTTTATATAAGTTGTCCTATATATCTAGCTTTAAAGCTGTGAAAGAAAAATTACGCTATTTCTCGCGCATGCGCAGTAAAAAATTGTTTAATAAAAATGCTCATAATTCCTGAAATATTCAAAAAAAATTCCAAATTTTTGCAAAATGCTTTTAACATATTGTCGCTTTTTCTGTAAGTTTTTTTATAATATAACAGAAAACTCTGCATGTTATAAGCAAAAAACGGACGAGGAAATTTGGGATGTTTTAAGGAAACCTTTATATCTTCACGAATATTTGTACAGCGTTTACGAAAATTCTTGTAAATTTTATGCACATTAAACATAACCATTGCTGAAAGTTTCATTTCGTTATAAGCTTTCTTTGAAGCGGGGTGGACCAAAATAATTTTCGTCTTCATCAATTTGTAGACGGTCCCCTAATTAATCTTCACTGTAAAATGTGAGTTAGAGTCTATTCTTTACATGGCCGAGGCTCAAGGGCAGTCAGTTTACCATTTCGGGAAAAAGTCTAAAAAAATGTGAAAATCCAAAAGTGTCCAGAAACTTTTGATCAGATATTGCATATGTGGAAACAAAGTTTCTTAAAAATTCCAGTTTCCCACAGAGATCTGGGTATAATCTTTAGTACACTTTTTTTCAATACATATAGTATATAAAAATATAACTTAGAAGGCGAAGACTTGCGAAGAAATTTTTTTGCTTTCCAAATAATATTTAGTGAAATGGTATAAAATCCATATATTTTTCATATATTAAAAATATATTTTACACTCGCATTTAATATATGAAACCTAGATATAATATTAACCTTGGATAACACAATGACTATATAAACACAAATATTATTTTAAAATAAGTCAAACAACAAATAACACAAATCACTTATCTCCCTTCTAGAAGATCATAAAATGTACTGTCGCAATATGCAAACTTTTACCCATTACAGGCAAAATTCCAGGAACTAATCGTTTCAATTAGAGATGGTTTATTGCTTTTTGGGTATTTCTGCTGCCAATAAAGCAAATGGTACGAAGAAATAACAATGGTCGTTTTCTTATTTTTTGTCCAGCTAGATTTATAAAATCGATCACTGTGCTGCAGTCAGATTATGAGGACAGGACCTGAACTGGCTCTCATCTCTTTAAACTTCCGTATCACAAGAATGAGAGGACATTTGAACCACGACAC